>BHFT01002553.1:0-12390 GCA_004320025.1 Laticauda laticaudata | reverse complement strand
CCCCCCCCCCCAAGTCATTGGTCACACTGTCCAATCCAGATGCTGGCTGGTTGTTGGGTTACTGGCTCCTCTACTAGCCAGCCACTTTTGAGAACGTCCTTGGTTCCCAGAGGAAAACTACAAAACCCCATATAACTATTTCCCCCCTCCCACTGCTGTATGGCAATCCTGAAGCCTCCAAGATGGCTTCTTCCAGGCTCACTTCAGGGTTGACATGATTTTAAAGTTTTTGGGCATATGTTATGCAAGTGCCAGTGGGGACTTTCTGGATTTGAGTCTTTCTCTTGATAAATGAGAAAAGTTGACATGCACCTGTACAAGTGAGGTATCCATAATGTTTCTCTATTCTCTCATTAGTGCATCTTGCCTTCTTAAACCTGTCAATGCCACATGGCTCAGAATTGGAAGCCAGCAAGTCGGAATGATTCTAATATATCCTCTTATAATTCTCATGATGCTGTTGAGTCTGGTGTCTATCTTACTAGTAAGACAGCTGTTAAGCCCTACAGAGGCACAGTATTCTGCTGCAGATAGACCTGACAACCTGAGGGCACCAAGAATTCAACAATTCAACCTTGAACTAGATATTTTCTCCACTATTGCCTGACAACTTTAACATCAATTGCCAGTGGAAAGTCAAATGGGTCATTGAATGCCTGGTCATGGGAAGACATATTTATTCAGGATTTAATAGGCAAATTACTTATCTTACCCTCAAATTCTGATTTTCAACTGAAGTAGAAAGCTGTGGGTTCAGAGCTGTGGATTTATGCTTGGCAACCAGACCTGACATTTGCAAATGACTTCTATTTTTGCCTGACCTATTTAGCTTTTTGTGAGATGGGTATTTGCATTTTTCAGACCTGCAATAGCAGTTCTTTTGAATGGATGTGTGTGTGTGTGGGGGGGGAGGTTATTGTTTTCTTATTATTATTTTAAAGTCCCTTAATCTGCATAATGCAGTTCTCTTCCAGACATTGCATGGCAGTGTATAAAAATGACCCATCCTTATGGCAATCAACTCTCAACAAATGATGATCACCCAATGGAAACAAATGACTAAGTACAAGACCTGGACTACATTTTAAATTCTGTAACTTAGCTGACCAGTAGTATAAATGATATATTGCTTCATACATGAAACTGGTGGGTAACCAGATGCCCAAGACAGCAGGCAGCTTTTATGTCTCCTTGTGATCCTTGGAGTTGTTTCAAATGCTCAAGGCTCATGAATTAATTAGGGCATCCATCGGAACTTTGACACTTTATTGCTGAAAAGGGATAACATATCTCTGTCATTTTAATATAGTAAATAGATGAGATTTGTACTGTAAACTTAAAAATAGGCATTTCCCTCCCAACAATTCCCTCAAATTACTTCCCTAAAATTTCAGTGGTTGTCATTGAATACCATTCTTGGAAACATATGTAGGACTTTAGGAATAACTAGAAAGGGAAACATGTCACTCAAGGACATTGGTTGCTTATTCAAACAGTTAGGATTCATGATTTCAATAAGTGGATATTTGAGAAGATTCTATTTTTAAAATCTTTTTTTAATTTCATTTTCAAATGGTCTGCCTATCTCATTCCAACACAAACTAAGCAATATATGAGGCTATTGTCAACATTTGAGCAAATGCCAATTCTTTTTTTAAGTATGCTTTCAAGATATATGTGTTCATTATCATAGAGTTTTCACTGTATGTTCATATTTTTAACTCACTAAAATCACATTAGCATTTTATTAATTAGGCTTATGGTACCTAGAACTCCAGTGTTGCAGCATCAAAAACAAGGAAGACAGATGAGTGTATAGGTAAGGAAGGACATGTACCTGTGCATGTGAGAAAATGATAGAGAGACCGGACAAATTTCATTATGGGCAAGAAATTGCAGAAAAGCAGAATAGGAATTTTCACCATAACAAATGAATAAGGATTTAATTTGTGAAAATTTAATTTGTGACAATCTTTTGTAACAAAATAATTGTATAACTCACTAGAAATCCAATTTTCTTACAGATTAAAATCTGGAAAAGTGATTTAAAATATGTGATTCCATGGCCTTGCATACCCAGATATGTGGCAACAGTAAGACTGAATTAGTCCTAGCACAAAATATTAGGATCTAACACTGTCATCCTCAGTAGCATTATAGATACTGCCAAATATAAAAAGAGATTTTTTTTCTAGATGTGTTCCAGTGGCTCCTTCCCTATTTTAGAGCAAGGAAGGTTTGACAGTTTGTTGTTTCCTATGAACAAGATAAAAACTTCTGAATCACTCCTTAAGTCCTTTCTTTCACAAAGGATGCACTTCATTACTGGCCATGATAAAAACTACCTTGTGTGAAGTATTTGGCTTGCCTGCCATATTCCTTGCCCTCTTTGTCATTCAGAACCATCTCTTCCATCCAGATATGGAAGGCCATCTTGTCAAATGCCATAGAAATCAGGAGATTCAGGTTTTTGAAATGAATATAAAGATTTATTTCAAGCTTAAGTTCTCTACAACAATATGACCAACTGTCAAGGGAAATGAGTAGAAGATAAGAAAGGCATTCATGGTGGCCTGGACTTATATCTCTTACAGGTGTGCAGGGACTCACGATTTATGAGATTTTTGAGCCTCTGTTGGGATCACCCTGGTCATCTCCCTTGTGTTCTTAAAAGAGGGAGTGCTAAGTGTCCCACCTTTCATAAATTAAGACAGTGAGAGACTGGCAGTGCTCTTTCTTGGAGGCAGCCTCCATCCTTTGAAATAGTGAGAATTATGGGATTCCTTGATTACCAGGTTTCTAGAAAGTACTAAGCACTAACTTGTTATTTAGGCTTTTGGCAGTGCCTACATGGCAATCTTCAAGACTAATCAGAGGTGGTATTCAGCAGGTTCTAACCAGTTCTGGAGAACTGGTAGCGGAAATTTTGAGTAGTTTGGAGAACTGGCAAATACCGTCTCTGACTAGAGATTTTACACCCACCAAGTCACACCCACAGGCCCAGTAGTAAAATAATTTGAATCCCACCACAGAGACTAATGGTTGGTTTCAACTTCTTTTCGTTTGTGTAATTAGGGTACATTTTTTATGTATTAATTGTATTTTGCCTGTACACTCTCAAATGTCTCTAAAGTTGATGATGTAGATGTAGTATATATAGAAGAAAGCGAGTCTTTTATTGGGATCTTGTTCTTAAATAGATCTGTGTTAGCATTTTCTTTGTTTTCTTGTAACATATGACAGAAAATCCCTTTGGGGGACAAATTCACTTAGGGTTAGACCAAAATTTATTTGGAGCACCTGGGTATGATTAGGAGGGTGTAGACTTTGGATTCCTCTATTATCAATGTTTTCTCGTAAAATAAATGAGAAAATCCCATTGCAGACCAAATTCATTTAGGGTAAGGTTAGGTCCACATGAATTCGGAGACCAAAATGGACATTGGCAATGGATTTGTAGGCTAGGATGGCACAGACTTTTTGTGCCTGCCTTACCTATATTTCTTGGTAAAATAAATGGGAAAAGTCAATGGGGGAACAAATGCATTTATGGGAAAATTCATAATGTTAGAAATTATTTCCACTTTAAGTAAAAGTTGCACACAGTATATAAGTTGCAAACAGTATACAAATCTAAAAATCATTTGAGTTTTTCTGAAATTTGGGCATATGATCGAAATATTTGGGTTCTCCACTCAAATTTAGCAGCCTTGCTTGAATGTATCAAAATAGAAATAAAGAACACAAATGTATAAACAATTTTTCAGAATTCTTTAGGTAAGATTACATTGGATATGATATACAACTTTGCCATAATATAATAGTCTTAAACACTTGAGCAAATAAATGATCTTTCAACAAATCCCAGAACTAATATGGATCAAATTAGCATGGAGCCCAAATGGGACAAAAAGTGAGAGAAAGTCTTAGCTTCTCTTAGTTTTGTGGAACAACACTTCACCATAGTGTGTACTTTCTTTGAAAAATCAGGAACACCATTGATGGACATGGTTTATTAAATTTTCAAGGCTTGCAAATTATAAGAGAGAAATTCTACACAGAAATTCTACACAGAGAAGGCCTGAAGCCATAGGACGACTAAACATGGAGTATAAAACTGTAGGACGTTAACGAAAATCCTAATAGAATGAGAATTGTTCACATTTTATAGACTAGTGATTTGCCCTGTCACTATTGGTGGAAGTGATCTTGGTAGTTCCTTGATTAAGTTGTTTACTGTTAGCTTGTTTGTCCACGTTGGTATTTCCTTGATTGGGGTTTTGTTTATTTCTATAAATAACTTGTTATAAAATGAGAAAAAATACCATTCCCTTCTAGCACTGAGGATGTTAACTAGGTGCAGTCTGGAAGTTTTGTGTTCTCTCCTTCATCCATTTTATCTTCATAAGAACTAAGGAAGGTGTTTTGTCCGGAAAAACACGAGGTAGACCGGGTTCCAACAGCAAAGTCTTTATTTCTTAGGCAGAGTGTAGAAAANAATGACAATTGTTTGATTTTGCCGCCTTCCCGCGGCTACAGGGATTGGTTCCTTTTGAACCAATCCCTTTTCGTTCTAAGTACCCAATCAGAATGTATTATTTGAAACCAGTTATTTGCATACAGAACAGAAGGTCACATCCCTTGGATTCAGATTACATTTATCTGACTTTTTTTTTTCATTGCAGCAGTTCCTCTTGTTCCTCAGGATTATTTCTTCCAATCATGAAAGGTAAGCATTGAAAATAGGGCCTTTCTTAGACTTCCAAGCTTTGGATTTGTCCCCCCCCTTAAAAGTATAAATGAGTTTTTGACTTTGGGAGCATATTTATATTTGTTAACATGATTGATACCTTTGTTTTTAACTGGAGTTTTGTCTTAGTAGGCTGCTGTTCTTTCACTTTTAATTATGAAGCATGCTCATCACTTGAGATTTTTAAGAAGAAATAGGACTGCCATTTGTCAGAAATGGTGTAGGGTCTCCTGCTTGGGCAGGGGATTGGACTAGATGACCTACAAGGTCCCTTCCAACTCTGATTATCTGTTATCACTAATTTGTTCCTTACTATCTTGCTTTAAAAATATGAAAAGTGTCTCTGAGCTTTTGAAATATGTAAATAAATTGCATATAAATGGGAATAAAAAGGAGAATCAGGAGAATGAAAAACAGCTAGAAAGACAATTTGACTAGCCATAAATCTAATTGTATGAAAACCAAGCATTTCATTAATTCTTTCAGGGATGGGATCCTACCGGGTTTGGTTTGGTTCTATAGAACCAGTAGGTCCGAAGAGCAGCTGACATCAAACTGGTTCACTGAGACAAGGTTTTGGTCTGCTGTTTGGCCCACCCATCTGCTTGGACTCTAGGCTGTCCTTTCGTGGCTGCATTTTCCTCCTCAGCTGCTTTGTGCGGCACAACTGAGTGCTGCTTATTAACTGGAGAAGGAAAATGCTTGCCGGAGCTGATAGCCGCATGCGCGTGCGGCACACATTTGACACGCATGTGCACGCTCTCCAAACCAGTTGTTATTCTGGTTGGATCCCATTCCTGAATTCTTGATGAAATAGTTCTCAGGTTCAGATTATGACACAGTATTGAACAAACAATTGAGGAAATGGTAGGTACAATTTCTCCTTCAAAGTTTAATTTGTAGGTTTCTAATATATACCTTGCCTTTGGGAAATGTCAAATGCTTTCTAAAATTTGACACAATTATGTCAAGAGAAAATAAATTATTTCTGCTCTTGGTTGGTCAGTTCATGTCAAAAACTAACTAACTTTCCATTCTTCTTGATCTCTGAGACATCATTCCTGTATCTGTCAAAATTCAGGTACAAGTTAACAGAAAATAGATTACTGAGGTGGGAGATAGAATGAAGCCTGTTTTTAAAGAATGAAAAAGCTTTCCAACCCTATTTCAAAATATTTAAATGCCTCAGATCTTCAAAACTTAAGGGCCTGTCACATTGGCCGATGGATGCAAAACGTTTGTAAAAAGGACACAGCGGCCGAGAAAATGTTCCATCTGTTGTTATCCACTCTCAAAAGTGCCCCGAATTTGCATAACCAGAGCGCGAAACAACGGAAAGGAATGACGGGGGGAGGATGTAGAGGGGATGTAAAATGGATGCTCCACGGAAGCCTAGCGGATGGAAGCGGATGGGAGAGGATGCCTAGCAGAAGCAAAGCATTCATTGCGCCATGCGGGAGGATGCATTTGCGTCAGCCCCGCGGATATAAAGGGAAGCAGCTCGCAAGTAGGTCATCATTCAGAGGAAAGACCTGCTGCAAGACAAAGCTCCAGCCAGCCAGCCAGCCAGCAAGCCAAAACCATGGGAAGAAGAGAAAGCCTCTGCCATCTGCTGCCAGCCCTGCAAGAGGGACAGGGCCACCATCCCACCCCCTGGCCCTGACTCTGCTTCTGCTGGGGCTTCTGCTGCTGGGGCTTTACTCTTCTGGTGCTGGAGCTTCTGCTGGCACTGCTCCTGGTGCTGGGGCTTCTGCTGGTGCTTACTCTACTGGTGCTGGGGCTTCTGCTGGTGCTTACTCTGCTGGTGCTGCTCCTGGTGCTGGTGCTCTGCTGGTGCTTACTCTGCTGGTGCTGCTCCTGTGTGGTGCTTCTGCTGTGTTTACTCTGCTGGTGCTGCTCCTGATGCTGGGGCTTCTGCCTGGTGCTTACTCTGCTGATGCTGCTCCTGGTCCTGCTGTCCTGCTGGTTCTCCTGGCCTGTTGGTCCTGCTGGTGATCATGGTCCTGCTGGTCCTGGCTGGTGTCCTAGTCCTGCTGGTGCTGCTTGGCGCTGCTGGTGCTTACTCTGTTGCTGTGATCCTGGTCCTACTGGCACTGCTGTGCTGCTGGTGCTGTGTCCTGCTTTTGCTGCTACTATTGTTGTTGCTGCTGCTGGTGTGGTGGTGTGGAGGAGCTTCCCTACAACCTCAAAGCCCCTCTAATAAGGGCCCAGATGGCCCTGCCAGAGGGAGGAAGAGGCATACGCGTGAACGGAGAGGAGGCAATACTCCATTGAAGAGGAACATGAGGATGAGGTGCTGGAATGGCTGAGGGAGAACGAGTATCAACTGGTGGAAGGGACACAGGCTCTATCAAGACACCAAAAGGAAGCAGGATGCTTGGAGAGAGAAGGCGGAGAGTGGGATACACTTCAGAGGTGCTCCTTGGCTGGTGGAACACATGCACACCTGGCATGGGAAGCTGAACCTCAAGAAATCTGGCCAGGCCACGGTCAAGCTGATGGACCGAGAGACCTATATGATGGCCAAGTGCAACTTCTTGGAGGGTGAGATCCGCCACCAAGGAGCAGCCCCTCTCACAACGCTCTCTCTCAGGCAGCCACTGAGAGCCAGTCCTCTTCTGGCCAAGAGTCAGCTCCTATGTCCAGGCAGGTATCTTGTGGAGCGTGCCACAACGGAGAACCCCCCGACAGATGCACTACCCATGGCGGAGCGCGTGGAGGACCCCCTGACACATGGAAGCAAGGAGAGGGCACTTCCACCAGAGGCCAACCCACATCCACCCCCAGCTCCAACTCCACAGAAAGGCAGAGAGGCAGACCAGAGGGGCAGAGCCACACTGTCCTGCTGGAGATCAGGGACACCATCAGAAGCAGCGTACATCTCCTCTCTCAGCTGGTACACACCGACCTCCCATCTCCAACCACGAGCCCTTCCTCACCTACATCAACCAGACCACGTGAACATGTCGGAATCACAGTACCAGGTGATAAAGGACAGGATCACCGGTCTTCTTCACAACCCTCCAGACCCAGCTGAACCTGCTCCCACCAAGTCCAGGCCTGCTCCTCCACCCCAGGTGATGTCACTGCCCTTCCAAGGCTTTCCACAGGCCCTCACCTACCAAGGCTACGGCTGCCAGGAGCTTCAGGAGCACAGGCAGCCCTTCCCAGTCCAGGCACAGGTACACTGTACGCCACTGGTGTCACCGATGCCACCGATGCCACCGATGCCACCATACCACCGATGCCAGCCACACCACAGATGCCACCCATGCCACGATGCCACCCATGCCTCACCTCGCTCATCTGCAGACCAGATATTCCCCACTACACTGCTCCTTCCTCCACCCACAGCCAAGCCCGGCCTCAGAACATCTGTCATCGTATTGGGGCTGACACCTCATGTCCTGGAGGAAGGGGCTCTCAACATCACAGGACTGAGCCAGCTCTCTGAGAACTTCCTCCACACACCATCCTCTGTTGTTCTCTCAGGGCCAGGCACCCCAATGACGCCTCAGACCAGCACTCCAGCAGCAGCCACCTCCACAGCACCTGGACCCTTCACCCCTGAGACTGGGCACGCCTCAGAGTGACTAAGAAGAGTGCCAGAGACTGGGTGGCTACCTGTTGACTTTATCTTTGCTTAAGACACTTGGGTCATTTTTCTTTTACAGCTTGTTATTAATAAAGATTATCTTTGCTTCACACACTTGGTTCATTTATTTTAGTCAATAAAGTCTTGGTGGAAACTTTTAGAAATGGTTTAAGCCTTTTCATGCTTGTGGGATGGGTTAGGATAGCAGTGGGATGGGCAGGGATACCTTTGGTATGGGTAATAGCTGTGGGATGGGTTAGGATACCTGCGGTATGGGTAATAGCTGTGGGATAGATAAACCTCCAGTGGCAAGCATAGTGGGACTGTATGGTCCACCCTCCCAGGTGCCATACCTTTGGCCCTTTTTATCAATAACAATGTAATCATTGATCCACACATTTCAACCTAAACACAACTCTTTATTAAATGCCCTGTTCATTGTAGGGCCATTCCACATACATGGCACAATCTCATCACTGTGATGAGACAGGCTGAAGGAAGCATCCATTAAGCATCTACCATCCTGTCTTGCCACTCCACTGCTCCAGCTGGGGAGTTGCACCAATGTTTCAGGAGGTTGCTCTGCTTCTTCCCTTCACATGAAGCTCTGTTGGGCCTGGCAAATCCACAGTGTCTATCAAGTTTACTCCTTTCCTCCATTCACCAGGCTCCATGTCCCCATTCCTTGTTGGCAGTCCACAAGCCTGTTCTGCAACACTGGGTAGCAGGTGCGCATGAGATTGTGCAGGATGCAGCAAGCTTCCACGATCCTCCTCACGGTCTCTGGTGATGCTGCATGGTGGTGAGAAGTATCTGGAACCTGTTTGGCCAGGATGCCAAAGGCGTTCTCCACCACCCACCTTGCCCTGGACAGCCTGTAGTTGAAGATCCTCTCTTCACGGGTGAGGCATCTGGAGATGTAGGGCTTCATGAGGTAGGTTCTGAGGGAGAAAGAATCATCCCCCACAATGAAGTAGGGCATATTCTGTGTGTCGTTGGGCAGGGGGTCTGGATCTGGGAACCCATGATGAGGTTGCGTTCCAGCCCCTCCATCAGGTGACTGGCGTTGTATACCTGGGCATCTGAAGATGAGCCGTTGCCTGAAGCATCGATGTACATGAACTTGTAGTCGCATCAAACCATGGTGAAGAGGACGATGCTGAAGAAGCCCTTGTAGTTGAAATAAGTGGAGCCCAACTTGGGTGGCGCTTTGCAGGCCACGTGCTTGCCATTTTGGCTCCAACAGTGTGGGAGAAGTTCCACTTCTGATACCACTGCTCTGCAACTTTTTTCCAGCCTTCTTCAGTGGAGGGGCACTGGAGGAGCTCCTGCAGGTATTCTTCGATGATGGCTGCACCACTTCTCTGACCACAATGCTGATGGTGTTGTGTGGCACCCTCCAGCCATACTGCATGCTCCTGTAGGTGGTCCCTGAGGCAAGGTGGCACACAGTCAGTGCCACCTTGATCCCATGGTCCAGGCTGGGCTGGAAGTTGGTGTTTTCCTTGGTCAACCTGGGTCTCAGACGTTCCACAACTTCGTCAAACATGGCTGGAGGCATCCTCATGAAGTTCTGGAATGCATGAGTGTCTTCGTTCCTCAGCTCCACCATCAGCTTGTTATACAGTCCGTACTCTGCTCTTCTGGTGATCCATCTTCGACCCAGACACTTCTTGGCTGCTTCCTTTCTTCACGTAGAACAGGTGAAAGAGCCTGTAGATGGCTTCACACTGTTTGTAGAACGATGGTGGCTACCAAAAGGAGTGTGTGATTATCCATGGTGGAGATGACTGGATGCTGTGGAAGAGGTAAGAGCAAGGCTGAAGAGGTCTGCACCGCAGGGGCTGCTGGACTGAAAGTGAGATCCAGGTGAGTTCCTCCCCCTTTTTATAGGAAATATAGGTTTTCCGCTCGGTGTCCTTTTGCATCTTCTAGGCATCCTGCAGACATCCTAAAATATCCGAGATAGGTCCCCTCTGCAAACGTTTTTTTCCATTTTAATGCTTTGTATGCGAGCTGCATCCGCTTTCATCCTTTCTCCGTCCGTGCTACTCACGCTTTATGTCCGTTCCGTGTCCGTTTTGCTTCCTCCCTGTGTCCATTTTCTGCTGGAGCGGATGCGAGTTGTGCAATGTGCAGCGGATACCTAGCGTATATAGTGGACGCATAACGTATGACGACGGATGTAGAATAGATGTTCCCTGTATGCGTTGCGGATGCAGAACGGACGCATTGGATACATTTTCCGCTCACAAAGTTTTGTGCAGCTCAAACCTTTTTGAGCAGATGGAATCTCAGTCGACGGATGCTGGACGGATAGAGATATGAAAAATGGACGCAGTGAGTACAGAATGGAAGCATCGCGTTAACCAATGGATGGCAAGTGTTTCTCTCTGTTTTACATCCTCTTTCCATCCGTTGGTGCAGTGTAACATGGGCTGAAGAAGACCAATTCCAAAACATATCCTCAGCCAGTAACTCTATCGAATGAAAATTTTTTGCAACTGTTGCAAACATTGTTACTTGATTCATCATATGTTTTTTTTCACCAGGCAATAGCAAATACTTTTTTCTTCTAAATTGGCCTGACTCTGTTGGATTAATGAGGGAATAATGAATCTAGCTTTAAGTTTCTGTTAACGTTTTCAACATAATAAGTAATGGGCCAAACCTTCCACTTATAAGTTATTACAGGTACATAAATGGTAAGTATCATTAATCTTTTACATGCAAATAGGTTGTTGGCAATGTTTGAAAGAAAAATTCTGTAAAGGCTTGCCTTAGGAACTGGAATGTAAGAGATTGTAGATAATACAACATCCCTCAACCATATATTTTTTTTTAAAGTTAACACCTCTTAGCCAAATTAAGCTTACATATCTGCTCTCTATCTTGTCTGAAATCTTTTAAAAAATAAGTTGTTCCTCAATAGTTCATGCAAATTTATGTCACTCATCACTTTCTGATCTGGCAAGAATTGTGAGAGTAGTTTTATTCACCCATCTATTACTGTTAAATTGTTTTGCCAAATAAATACTGAATGTGAGAACTAGTCTCCGATAAGATTATTATTTTCTTTACCTTTATATTTATTGATGAAAGGCCCGCTTCTAATCTCATCATTGCTGGTGTACATAAGGATAAAAGTAAGATTAAGTTTAGCAATTTATTCTAAATTACTTCTAGTTCTTCCAGCTTACCAAAAGCCCAAATTGTGGACCTACCTCAACTACAATATTGCTTTCCCTGGAAATATCTGAAGCACTCATTGTAATAACCATTCTCCTTTTGACTAGAAGAAAAAGCCAATGTCTCTCACTGATCTCATGGCCTTTGTATTTGTAGTTACTGTTACTATATGTGTTTCAATAAACTGGATATTTGTGATAGTATTTCAGTAAACTAGAAACCCAAATACTTAAATGATCTCACTTGTTTTTATCTCCTTACTATATAGGTTTCATCTTTATCTCTTGGATCTTTTAGCTAATAATTTATAATAATTTATTGGAATAATTTATTGGAAAGTATTCTTTCCTAGAGTAAGTGCTAAATTCTATAGGGATTTGTCTCATTCCAATTAATATTGTTGGCATGACAGTTATGTTCTCTGCATACAACAATAAGTGGACCTTTTTTCCAATTGCTGGGGCATAAAAATTAAAGTGAAAGGGGACCAATTTCCAGCCTTGGTAGACACCTTTCAAAAGAAAGCTTCTTTGGTTTAATCCATATTTGCATGTAAGTGTCTTCATATAATTTATATACAGTATTAAATAATCATACATCTATATTTGTAGCTAAAATCTTCTCCTATAATTTTCCTCTACCTATTGTATCAGAGGCAGATGGTAATAAATGCTCATATAGGCATTCTGAGGGTCCTTCAATTGATTTGTGAATCAGATATTGTAAAGTGAAAGACTGGACTAACCCTTTTGAAGTAGTATTATGGTAGTATTAAGGCACGGTCCCACTGCATTTACGGATGCAAAGAGGATGTAAAATGTTAAAAAAAGCTTGCCATCCATTGGAAAACGCTATG
>BHFT01002552.1:0-17485 GCA_004320025.1 Laticauda laticaudata | reverse complement strand
CTTCTCCCCATTTCTTATGGCAGCCGAACGATGCAAAGCAATAGTAGAAGATCTTGAAGGCTGACACCCTGTATCACAAACAAAAACAGGACAATGGTCCTTCCTGTTGCAGTCCAGGATTAACATAAGCTCCTACTATCTGGAATCTCCTTTCACAACATTCCCAATAATTGGAAACCATTATCTAATTTTTATATCTCACCATATTGTACCAATCACCTAAGCACCTTTTATGCTAACATATTCTAATCTTCTGCCAAAGCAAAGTTACAAGGAAAAAGTAAATGCAACCAGGACTTTAAATTCTGGTTTTGTACAGGAACTTTTAAATAGGTGTCATGTGACAATTCCTGCAATGCTTACTCATGGAGCTGACCATAATCAAATATCTTTTAAAAGTACCTCTTGACTGAAATGAAAAGAAATGGTCGCAAAAGAACATTGAGCCCTCATAGCACTGTCTTTCATTTGCTTTTGCTTTTTCATTTTGGGAGTTGTGTCTTCAGGGTTTGTATCCTGGATACCTGCAAGGAAAAAGCAAGGTTAATAAAGCTCAGAGCTATTTTAAAAAGGGCCGTTTTGTATTTAGCTAAAACTCACAAGTCAATATGATGGAAACTGTGATCAATCAAGACTTGTGGTTCAATGCTTCTGATGCTGCTAATGCATAAGCAGTGGCCTCCACTGAATGAACAATCCATTGATTTAAAATCTCCTCATCTTGTTCCATTTCAAGCTGCTGTATCTACACAGTCTGGCCAACACCATCCATCTAATTGTTATCTGTGCAGCAATAACGGATACATTTAAAGAATTTAAATGCACCAAAGGATACCCCAGAGCTGGTAACAGGATAATAAAAATAAGAGAGTTGTACTTCCATGGTTACTATTGTTATGTGGCACACCAACAGCCAATTCTGTCTGCTGATCTGATTGCCAAAATGCCTACTTTCCTGGAGAATGCATCCATACATTGAAATATGCTGAGCCTGCAATTACATGTACACATACACACACACATACACACACACACTTATTCATTTGTTCAGTCATGTATCATGTCCCTAATTGGCAAGATTTATTTAGAAGTGATTTGCCATCGCCTCCTTTCAAAGGTTGAGAGAAAGTGACTGGTGCAAGGTCACCCAACTGGCTTTATGCCCAAGGCAATACTAGTTTATAGTTGAGTGCCTTAAATGTTATAAATGTTCTATATTAAGATAATACAAAATAACATATTTCTTGGGAGCAAGAGAAAATGGAAAACATTTTAGCCAGAATAACTTCAATTTGCTTTCTTGGGAATCAATTAAACTTGTACTTGAGCATTTATTTTATTAGCTCAGCTCAGCTCTCATATATATTCATTTCCTCAGCATACCTGTTTTTACTATAATTTATTGTGTAAGTGCTTTATCTGCACAGGTATTCCCTTGAGGGGCTGAAGTTACTGTCAGCTTTAGCAAATCCAAGCAATAATGCTGCATCATATGCACAGTTACCAACTCGCAAATCACAATGACCTCCCTTTGTGTCTAATTTGTGGTGAAACATGAAAAGGACTGAAAAACTGATGATGCTTGGCTAATATCCATGGGCATACAGAGAGAGAGAAAAACATGAGCTGGACTGTTTTTAATTCTTGTTTAGCATGCACAACAAATGTTCTCTTCTCCTTCTGTAGATGCTGCAGCGCTTCATCAGTTATTCAGTATGCAGCACACCAGATTTGGTACTGTACTTTAGAAAGCTCTCTCTCTCCCTCCCTCTCTCCCTCCTTCCCTCTCCCTCTCAATAAGGACTGGTGATCTGCATTAATCTCAATGTCTTTTTGTCAAGAGAATAAATTACACTCCTCATTTAGATACACATAAATGTACTGTATCTTGATGTTTTCTTCCCTACTTGTTCATCTTTTTCCTGATCATACAGAATCTTTGATGTAGCTCAAACAATACAATGTGGATTTGTTTTCGATGACCTAAAAAAAAACTTGGGAAGTCAGACACCAAGAAACAGATCCAATGACAGCTTTACTGTTCCTATTGGTATGTTCTCATTGTGGCTTAAGAGCATTTTAAAAATTCTACTTTAAAATTCCAAAAGTAAGCTTAATTATATGTATTTTAAAAGAAGGTGCTCTAGTTTCCCTAAGGATGATGTCATAGAATGAGTCAGAGGCATGTGGCTGGAAGCCATCCATTCAAAATGAGTTTTCTCACCATAGAAATAATGTCTGTATTTCTGCAGGTTCAGCAGTGAGTTTCCCATTGTTATGTTGACAGGGATCTGGCTTACCAGCAAACTCACCAGAGGATGAGTAGAAATAACCTTAACATCATAGCTGTTGCTACATGCCCCAGATAATTATAATTAAAGCTCTTGCTGCTTCTCATGTGCCTGGAATATATAAAATGTTTGCTTATGTAAAGAAAGAAGCACTCTATGCATGTAGTTTAATCACACAAATCATTTTAAAGTATGCAATCCAGAAACATTTAAGAAAGTTTCAAACTCATCCAAATATGTCAAGCTCCTTGATGCCAGTGTGATTTAAGGTATTCTTTCATTCAGTTCTTGGAAATGTCTTCATTATTCCATTGTTATTTCGATATGAATACAAGAGAAAGACATACATGTTATAGGGTTTTCCAACATTTCCTATCTTGTATGGCTGCAGACTTGATATCTTCAGCTATGGAGTAAGCTTTATGCTTTCCCAATTCAGAGAACAGAATACAGAGGAAATACACTATTAATTGTTATGATATTGTATGAAGATATATGGACTATACATTCCTGATTACTTCGCATATATAATTCCAAAAATGGGAGGATGGGTGGACAGAGTAGAGATAATATAGATAGTGTTCCGTCCGGAAAAACGCGAGGTAGACCGGGTTCCAGTAACAAAGTCTTTATTATATACAGCAGTGGGAAAACGGAACATTGGCTCAAGCCGTAGCAGCCTTTTTATAGGGATTTGCCTGCCCGCTTGTAGCCAATGACAGGTATTTAGTTTTGCCGCCTTTTGAGCGGTTTCTTGGATTGGTTCCTATTGAACCAATCCCCATTCAGGTTTTTTAGCCAATCAGAATCCTGTGTTAGGAGTCTTCTATTCTATANTGAACCAATCCCCATTCAGGCTTTTTAGCCAATCAGAATCCTGTGTTAGGAGTCTACTATTCTATATACAGAACAGTATCTACAACCTTAATTATTTTTAGATACTATTTTTATTGTTTTTCTGTTGCATACATACATAAATATTGAAGGATTTCATTGAATATTTTGTTTGTTATATGGCCTCAGGGCTGTAATGTATAAATTTGGGTAAAGGAAGGGAGGGAGGGAGGACATCTTTCATCTACAATTGTATTTTATTAATTTTACTCATGTTTTATGTAATTCTTTAAATAGGATTACAAGGCATTAAATGTTTATCGACCTTTGTTGCCTTTGCCTTTTCTCCTAGTTTATTTGTAAATTATTAAATATGAACTTTGAAAATTCTACATATGTACATATTTACTTTTGTATTTTCTTCAAAAATAGAATAGGAGAAGAAAAGGAAATACGTGAAAACACATGCAAAGTGCCTATGATTTTAAATATATTCAGTTCTTCCTCTGAATATAAAAATTAGAAACACACACACACATACACACACACACACATACATTATGTGAAAAAGTAAACTACTGTGCATTTTCTTTTTTGGGAAGATCAGTTTCTTTTTTCATTTATATAGAATGACTTTTTCTTTAAACACTAAGACTTTTGTTATGTTAATCAGGCAGGGAACATTTCCAATTCAATTTTACCTGAGCGCTGGTCAGCTATAGCTTTCTTTGTTTGATGTCCCTTGGGCCCTCCCTTGTCTTTTAAACTGTAATTTAGTTGGAGCTGCTGTCAATTTACTCTGTCCATTACATTTGGAGTGATATTCCAGACATTGTATTCTATTCAGTCCTTGAGAAATTCCCTGACCCAAATGAAATGTGCAGCTAAAAAAAACAAACCACATCTAGGAATCTATAAGTGCAAGTTGTGATCGAAGATAGATAGATAGATAGATTCTATCTATCTATCTATCTATCACAGACAGACAGACAGACAGACAGACAGACAGATAGATAGATAGATAGATAGATATAGATGATAGAGATGGAGACAGGAGAGACAGCCAGACACACACAGACAGGTACACGTGTGTATACGCACACACATACACATACCTACACATATAGATTGTATACAGCTTGAACTTATATGTGTCTGTGTCTATGTGTATACATGCACCTGTGTGTATGTGTCTGTTTTTGAAACACTTATATTTGCTCATATCCCAGATGTTTTTTTTTTAATTTGTATTTATAAATTATATTTATAATTTTATATTCAGCAGAGGTTTTACTTAAGGTTATTTAATTGACATTTTTAATTAATTGAATAAATTCAATCTAGTTAAGCAAACAATGAAGTTTGTGATTTTATTGGGGATTTAAAAATTTTACTGGTCAGGTTACCATACACAACAATTCAGCTTTAGAAAAGTCCATCCTCTATAATTTTACCACAATTGCCATGAGTAGTTGTTCTGTATGGAACTTAGTAGGTTCCAAGTCCCTCGTTCCGATTGGCCAAAAAAGCCACTTACGGATTGGTTGATTAAGAACCAATCTGAGAAGCCCGCCAAATGGCGGGAACAGTTAAATGGGTGTCATTGGCCACAAGCCGAAGGCAAGCCTCTATATAAAGGGCTGCCGCGATTTGGGCTATGTTCTGTATCTTTTGCCTTGCGAGTTAAATAAATAGTTGTTGTTTGGAACCCCATCTCATGTGCTTCTTTCCGGATGGAACACTGACGACGAAGTGGGATCGTCATAGAAGATGAGACTGAAGCACCCAGAGATCTGAACCGAGCGAGAGAGATGGCTGGTAACAACGCGCCGCCCGCACCATTCAATCCTGATGAGGAGGATTGGGATATGCAGGATTGGATGGAATCATATATCGATTGCTTCTTATGGTTTTTAGGAAAGAAGGAAATGAAGAAATCTCAGACCAAAGGAAGAGGGCTGTCTTCCTTACCCACTTGCAGACCAGCTGTTTTTTAAAATGGCGGAAGGCACTGGCAAAAACCCAGAGATGTCAAACAGATACTTGGTCCGACCTGAACAGAATGCTCCAACACACTACGCACCTGGTGGTCTCAAATTTAATAAAAGACACAAATTCTATATGGAGGGACCAGAAGGAGGATGAAACCAATAGGAGATTTGTGTAGCAGCCTTGAGACACATCGGAGGAGCCTGTGAGTTCTAAGAACATGGACGAGGGCAATGAGAAACCACATGGTCCTCGGTTTTGCAAGGATACTACCCTTCAGAGCAAACTCACTGAATAAGCCAAACATAAACCATGCCAAGCCATTGCAGAGGCAACCGCGGCGAAAGCAGCAAAGAAGTCCAGCAGCCACCATGCGGCAAATGGAATTTTGCAATTCCAGACCTGCCAACCCCAACCAGGGAGAAGAAAGGCAGAGCGAGGAAGAAACAGCCCACAGCGACCAGCTCACTACGAAAGACATTGGAATCCCAGAGTGATACCGAGAACAATTGACGAAGACGTTCCATAGACTCCATTTCAGATAAAAAAATGGCCGCAAAAAGGATGGAGAAAAAATCGGCGGGGGTTTCAATGTGCGCGGCTAGCAGGAGGAAATCACCCGCGAGCCTGAATGCAATTCTCGATGCCCAATATGCTGGGCTTGCAAATAAAAGGGGGGGACACATCGAAAGGTCTGCCACAACAAAAAAGAGTATAGTCCAAAAGGATGCGGCAGCACACACCCCCTCCCAGAAATGAAGAAAAGACCAAGCAGCAGCAGATGGAACCTTAACAAGAGAACGGTGACAGGAAGAAATTGCATCAGACAATCACCATAGGCAATGCCAGAAGCGGAGAGCAGAAAGAAAGGTTCGGGTAGAGGTGAGCATTTGAGGGGACACCCTGCGAGATGGAAGTCGATCGGGTCATTCCTATCCATGTATCCTGGGAATACATCCAGCGCTGATACCCGAAGCATTAAACAGAGAGGAACTACAGAAACAAAGAATAGATGCTAAAAGATTATCAGGGGAATCAATCCCAGTAGTAGGCTTGGACATTTTCTAGTCAAATTTAAAAACCACGCCGAAATCTACCTCTGACCATCGTCGGACCATGATCGCCCTAGTCTACTAGGGATCGAATGGTTCGCGCCCCTAGGAAATCTGGATGACCGGGATCAACTGTTGCCGTAGCCAACTGGGAGGAGAGCCTAGCTACAAGTATTCCAGGATGTTTTCGACAGGACCTAGCAAGTACAAGGGGACCCCAATTCATTCAGCCTAGACCCCCAAAATAGCCCCCATCCGCTTAAAGGCCAGACGATTTCCCATTGCTTTAAACCAAAAATTGATGAACAATTGACAAATAATAGGTTCGAGAGGTTTTAGAAAGCCAATCAACCATGCCAGGTGGAAACACCCATTGTTACTCCTGTGGAAACCGATGGGTCAGTGTGCATCTTGCAGAGATAATAAGTCAACCTGAACATGCACTCCAACAAAGCGTATACCCAGTACCGGTAGTGCACATTACTGCACTCACTAGGGGGAGGAAGAATTTTGCGAAACTTGATCTCACACAGGCGATCAACAACTACCTGTTGACTCCATTACCACAGAGCACAGACTATTGTGACACATAGAGGGCGAAATTCAGTTATGTAACCGTCTCCAGTTCAGCGTTAGCGTTGCCCCAGCTGTTCCAAAGCTCATGAAATGCCTGTTAAACGTAGTCAAGGGAGTCATCCCCTACTTCAACGATTGTACGGTCTCAGCGAAAATGCCAGCCAGCTAGATGCCAGATTAGAGAAGTCTTAACAAGATTAGGAAATCAAGGCCTCCAAAGTAAAAAGGGAAAAGTGGAATTTGGCCACTAACCAGCGTTTGAGTTTTTGGGCTATTTAATCGATGAAACAAGGCATTCACTCTACCGAAAAAAAGTGAAGGCTATCAAAAGACGCTCCCCAAGCCCAGGAACAAAAACCGACCTTTCAAGCGTTCCTAGGCCTCAGAAACTTTTACAACGTGTTCCTGCCCCCATAAGGCCACAATAGCAGAACCCCTACATCGACTGCTAAGATAAAAAAACCATTTGTACATGGGGACCACCAGGAACAGGGAAAGCCTTCCAAGGTATCAAAGACCTTATTAACATCAGACACCATTCTCATCCAGTTTAGCAAATAACCCTGCCTTTGACAGTCACCTGTGATGCCTTCGCCCTTTTGGGGTTTAGTGCCATGCCTGAGCACCAGCTACCAGAGGGCCAGAGGGACACCGGGGTCGCCTTTTACTGCCAAGATGTTTCTCCAATCGGAACGCAATTACAGTCAACTCAAATGGGAAGCCCTAGCAATCATCACTTGGAGTCAAAAGATTCCATGAATACCTTTACGGTAGAACTTTTTCTATTAATAACGTCACAAGCCCCTTTTTGGAATCCTTAGAAAGGCAAACAAGCAACCCGAAATTCTGTCACCTAGAATGATGAGGTGGTCTGGAATTCCTCGCTGCCTACTTCCTACACGCTATGCTTCACCGACCCGGCCCAAAGCCATCACACACGCCAACACCCTGAGCCGTTCCCTGCCTGCCCGTCACGAAGAGCGAACCCTGCTCAACTACCTCCACATTTCAACTGAGAACCTGCCCGGAGCTTACCGGCTGACTGCCACCAATAGTCGCGAGAGTCACAGCCAAAGACCCTTTGACGCGTTGCACATTGACTGGGTAGGTAAAGGCTGGCCGAAAGGAGAAACAAAACTGAGACTTTTAAGCCATTCGCCGTAACCAGACAGACCGAACTGTCTATAGAAAAGGACCGTATGCATTTTATGGGTTGACAGGGTGATTAATTCTGGACAGCCTCAGGAAGACGTCCTGGGAATGTTGCATGAAGGCACCCAGCATAGTGCAAAATGGAAAGCCCTGGCCCCAGGAGGTTACACGTGCGTGGCCAGCTGGACATAAGAACATTGGATATTCATGCCATGACTGTCAAAAATTGAGGCCTCCCCCCAAAGCACCAATAAGGACTGGGAAACTCCCCAGGGTCCATGTCTAGAAGTACATACTAACTCGCTGGGGCCAATGAAGGGAAATACTTTTTTGATTGTGCGTAGAGCATATTCGAAACTGCGTTGGAAGTCATCCCGCATGGCTTCCACAATCACCAAAGCTTGTAATGAAACAGCCTAGACAAACTATTTGTGACACATGGGCTCCTGATGTGCTGCCGCATTTCGGATAATGGGCCCCTAATTTATTGCCTTCTACAATTTGAACCAATATCTGGCTGCCAGGGTATCCGACATGCCTTAACCGCGCCGCCCATCCGGCTGCGAATGGCAGGGCTTGAATGCATGGTCTACACCAAAGAGAGCCTGAGAGAATGGACAAGGGGGACGTGTTAGAACAAACTAAGCTGACTACTAAACCTTTGCAGCATATTACCTCTAGCAGCACAACCATAAAGCTCAGCAGAACTTCTAATGGGTATGGGAAAACTACGCTCCTACTTGATATATTTGCCACCCCCACTTACACCTAGGGACCAAACCCCCGACTCCTCCAGCAAATACCGTACAATTCAAAATCGTGGTACTAGTCTTGCCAAAAACCTTCACCGGGGAACTCATTGTGGCTTCCAGCCAACCATCACCCAAATCACAGGCCCCCGGTCCCTACGACTATCCTTAAATGAACAGAAGGGAATGGAAGAGCACATAGACCAGCTTCGTTCCCGGCAACATCGAACGAAAAAACTACCGCGAATCAAAAATTAAATACCTAACTATAAAACAACAGGCGGGAAGCTACAAATAAATAAAAAAGGGGAGAGACGAACCTCCTGTACAAGGCAACAAAACTCTGCAAAAAGGGGACAGTCTAACCAACAAAAAGAGCACATCACGGTTTAGATTGAACCCAAGAAAGAAGTCTGAGAGCAGGAGAAGCGAAGCGATGCCTTCTAGAAGGAGGCAGGCCAGGCCAGCCTCAACCAACCCGCGTCAAACCAGCAGGAGCGGTGGGAGCCATCTAACAGCCCGAGAGGACCTTCAGGCAGGAGCAGCAAGGGCTGACCTCACCCTTCCAGGAGGTTCCATGGAGAAGGACGGAGAACAGCGATCCCATCCGAGAACACTTAGAAGAACCACGCTGAGGGGACTGAGCTGCGCAGGTCAACTGACTAGAAAAGCCCCACCACCTGACGTGACGATGTCACCCACGTTGCGACGTAAACTAAAGGGGAGGGGTGTTCTGGTATGGGAACTTAAAGGTTCCAAGTCCCTCGTTCTGATTGGCCGAAAAGGCCACTTACGGATTGGTGATTAAGAACCAATCCGGGAAAAAGTCGCACAAAATGGCCGGAGCTTAAATGTTAATTAGCCACAAGCCGCAGGCAAGCTGCTATATAAAGGGCTGCCGCGGCTTGGGCTATGTTCCATATCTTTTGCCTTGCAAGTTAAATAAATAGTTGTTGTTTGGAACCTGGTCTCACGCGCTTCTTTCCGGACGGAACAGTAGTAGACTTTGAAAAAGAGCACAGTCTTCCTATGCTTGCCTAGGATTCAATGAATTTCTGAATCTCCACAGATGAGATATTGTTGCATTTGTAGGTCTCTTATGGCACATCTGCCAATATTTCAGTCAGAAACAGGTTGTGATCATTTTAATATACTTTTACATAGCACAATGCACATTTTTGGCTCTTTCCAGCATGTAGTCTTTCTCTCTCTCAAAGAATATAAGTAGCCATTGTTTGATGCCCACTTGTTCCGAGACCAAGACACCAAATATTTTTCAACCATTCCTCATAGTTGTAGCTGTTGCAGTGTCCCCACAATTATTATTCAGGTGCTTGGAACCTAGCTTGAAATTACAAGAGTTGCAGCATCCCACAGTCATGGGATTGCCATTTGCAACTCTCACTGCTGGCTTGTGACAAAGTCAATGAGGAAGCCAGTAGGAGGTTGCAAATGATTATGATGTGATTTTGCACCTAACAACTATATGAGATTTACCTTATAACATCAGCTGGAATTTCTGCAATTGCCGTTATAGGTTGGTATAGTAACATAACATCATGCTTTATTTATTTACTAAATTTATATATCACCCATCTCTCCATTAAACAACTCTAGGTGCCTTACAACAAGATAAAATCAATATAAACATTAAAATGATACATATGCACTTTAAAGTTAACAAAGGTAGCTAAGGAATGAATCAATAAACAACAGGACGGAGGTGGAGTCTTCTTTTAATTCATTAACCCCGCCCAGTATGGAACTTCCACATTGGCACCCCAAGCCAATTGGTGAAATCAGGTTTTAAGCCTATCTTTATGGCCAAGAGGTTAGGGAATTTTTACTGCAAGGAGCAAAACACTATTTTCCTGAACACTGCCAGCCAGAATTCCTTGACTTCAGTCACCTGGGATGATTGTATCATTTAGCAATAGTTGCCAGATCCAGTTATCGTTGTTTAGCCACAATGGCACAGTGGTTAGAGTGCAGTACTGCAGGCTACTTCTGCTGCCTACCAGTTGCCTGCAATTTGGCAGTTCAAATCTCACCAGGCTCAAGGTTGATTCAGCCTTCCATGCTTCCGAGAAGGGTAACATGAGGAATCAAAATGCTGACTCTGTAAACCGCTTAGAGAGGGCTGTAAAGCACTGTAAAGCTGTAGTTAAGTCTATGTAATGTTGCTATTGCTATTCATATAGATCCAACCAAACAAAAATCAAAATAATTGTTCCTTTATATTTATTCTGTATCATTTATATCTGCATAAGGAAATGTTTTTAATTCAATGTAAGGAAAAATGTTTCCAACAATGTTCCAATTTTAATGGAATCAAATATTAATAGGAGTGTTGATTATAGTTGATTATAGTTAGTATCTGAAAGCAGAAGGGAGATGTAGAATTGTCCTTTGTTCACAAAGTATTTATACAATAATAGTGAGATAAGGGTAGTACAGATGTAATCATGTACAGGTAATAATGTACAGGTATTGGAAAAGTCCATGTTCTGTTGTACAGAGTCACATAGGCACTGTTTCTCCCACTGGGGAATTTTCCTTTATTGGCCTTCTGTCTGTCTATCTCTCTGGTGTTTAGATACTTCCAACTAAAGTAGGGGAGGCAAAGTACTTCTTAGATTCACTGGCAATAAAGGTCGGGGATCTGGCTGTCCTATATTGCCCAATTTGGTTTATTATCAGTAAGCTAGTTAATATAGTGTTCAAAAAAAGATGGTTTAAGTGTTCTTCATATTTGTAGAATTTGCTGTTGCTTTTGTTCTAGGTTTGACAAATAGTGACTATTTCAAACTCATTCAGCTAACCTTAAAGCAGGACTCATGATGTTGTTTGTGATACTATTGTGAAATACCCAGGATTATGTTACATAAGATTGGTGGTTATATAATTCTTTTAAATTAATAAATTGTAAAAATTGTTCCAAAGTTACAAAAATAAAAATATTTGAACCTAAGAGCAGTCAGTCTCTCTAAATGAAGCCCTTCAGTAAACAAGGAAATTTTCATTTAAATGACAAAATGGCATACCCGTAGATACTTTATACAATTGTGTGCATAGTTATACTCTTGTTTCAGGCTGCACTCCATCATCACTTTAAAAATAAAGGATTTAATTCTAGTGATGTCACAAGTATTTTTCATGAACATGATGACTCCAGAACAAATGCTAACATATTTGCCAATCTTTGTCTTAACATCTAGCAAAAATATGACTTGACATATAGACTTATCTGCTACCTTATCCAGGATGCTATTATAACTGCTTTTAATAAGGAAATTAATTTTAGATAATCATTTGTCATCACTTTCAAATCACATATTTCTTTTTTAAAAATTTTTTTGTTGGTTTTAAAACAAACATAAACAAACAAAACATAAAAACATTAAGCCATCTTCCTTATATATACATACAGTGTGCCGGTTGGTTTACAAATTGTTTTGTGCTACCATTTCGCAGTCTTCAATTATAATCACATTATATATCCTCTCTTACTTTCAATCAAATATCAAGTACATTAATATCTTTATTAATCAATCGTTGACTTTTATTCATTCATGTTTCATAAAATAATCATATTTTACTTAGTTTATTTGATAACAATTCATATTATCCTCCCAGATGTATCCTAGAATCATAGATATAATTTTAAAAAAAGGAAAAAAAAAGAAAATACATCTTTATATATTTATTATTTTCTAAAATTCTACATATTTTATTACTATGTTTTGTTATTTAACCATTGATAGAATAGATCCCAAATTTTATAAAATTGTTTATCATCTTGTTCTCTAATTTAAATGTCAATCTGCTCATTTCAGCAATTCGTACAATATTTTTTAATGATCTCCTCCTGTGATAGTGTCTTCTCATTTTTCCAGTTTTCAGCAAATAAATCCTCGCCGCTGCTAATACATTTACAATAGATATTTCAATCTTGCAATATATTTCAAGCAAGAATTCCCAAATAAAAAATTCTGGTTTCAAGTCTGTATGCTATTTATCATTTTTTTCCAGCACATGCGGATTTTTTAGTCAACTATTTTTTTTGCATCCGAACATTGTCCCACACATACTGGTAATGTGAGCCAGGTGTCTGATGATATTTCCACACTTTTTGGATTATTTTAAACATTCTTGCTATTTCTTTGTCGGGGGAAAGTCCATTGTAAAAGCATCTTATACAATTTTCTTTATATGCTGTTTGAATTGTCATTTTAATGACTTTTGAGAAACCACAACTTTTGCCATTTCTCTAATCAATCCATAATCAAAATTCTTCCCCCAGAATTAGCTTTCTTTAACTTTGTTCCTTCTTCTAATTTAATTTCTAATAAATATCCATATACTTTTTTAATCACCTTTTCATCAGCACCTGTCATCTCTATATAAATCAGTAAATTTATCATAAAACCTTCTGTTTTAAAAAATCTTTATCATACCTTGATTGTATTTGGCATATGAAAACAATTCTCTTTATTCCTGTTCCTTTTTGGATCTATGCAAAAAATTTTTGCATATGTTTAAGTTCATCCTTTTTCTTCAGTATTTTCACCCTATGTAACTGTTTTGTTCTTTTTTGTATATTTATAGGATAAGAAAATTCTCATAGTCGTCCCTATAGCCCAGCCTGGAATTTCAAATAAATTGCCTTTAGTCTTCTCCCAGTTTACGCACAAGAGAGTCAGATATAATGTCTTTTTAAGTAGCCCCTGTGTTTTCGTTCTTTATACCATAAAAAGCATGCACCCCCACAACAAGAACATGTCCTTTTAATGTACAATACTAGTCTTTCTTAATGTTATCAATTCCTTACCACATCAATTTGTTAGCTTGATAGTACAACTCCAATTAGGCAGCAAATCCTCCTCTTATTCTAGCATCTTGCAAGACGCTAGAATAACTAGCGTCTGTTCTTGTCTTCTCCTTGCCATTCATATGAAAATCATATGTTTCAACACGATTTTATTTAAAATCTTCAAATAATTTTTCCAAGCCTAATTGGAATTGTTTTGAAACAAATATAAAAATTCTGGGTAATATATTCATCTTGATTGTTGATATTCTCCCTATTAGTGACAGTTGTAAATTTTCCCATTTCGCCACATATTTCTAATGTAGGTTTAGAAGTAATGCATCCCTGATATTTATTTTCAGAAGTGAAGTGCAATGTTTACATTGTTGGAAAAAGAGAAACACAAAAGAAGCCCAAAAACTTTAACCTTAGACTGTCTACTATTGACCTCACCCCCTTTCCAAAGAAGTCTGTCAGGGGCATGCATAAGCTCACCAACACGCCTACCGTCCTTGTCCTATTGTTTCTTTTTATTTCTCTTACATGTATTCATTTCATGTATTCATAATTATGTTTATACTTATACCTGTTATCTTACAATTGCTTGATAAATAAATAAATAAATAAAAATAAACAACAGTCCTCTTTTCCAGCAAACTGATTTTGCTAGAAAACTAGTACAATTTATTTTGGGACTGCAAAGGTGAAGCTGCAACTTTATCAAGGTAGTTTTACATTTCTATTATTTATTCCTTATTGATATTTCAGTATAAATAAACCTCAAATGAGTTTTTCAATAATCATTTAGGGTCTCAGTAATAATAGTCACAATTATAACAATAGCAGTAGCAATTCTGCCAAAGTTCTATTCCTTCATCTTTTTATTTTATTGGGAGAATTAATTATAAAAACCACTGGAGAAAAATCCCTTTAAATGATTGTTAAATGTTGACCATTGTCGCAATGGCACAAAAACACTCCCCTAATAATAAATTATAGAAACACTTTTATATACTTGGTCTAGTGCAGCGGTTCCCAAGCCTCAATCTGTGGATCAGCACCAATCCATGGCATGCCAGATACTGCATCCGTGGGATGCAGGCAGCACATGAAACCATGTCCCCTCTGGTCTGTGGAAAAACCTCTTTCCATGGAACTGCCCCCTACTGCTACTGGTTAAGGCACCAGGCTAGAAACCAGGAGACTGTGAGCTAATTATGAAAGCCAGCTTGGTAATTTTGGGCCATTCACTTTTTCTCACCTCAGCTCATCAACAGGGTTGTTGATGTGGGAAAATAGGAGAAGGAAGGGGTATTAGGGACATCCATTGTCTTGAAATATTTATAGAAACAGTAAAGGTGAAGTTAAAAAATTTAAAAAATATAATAAACTTGTAAGACAAAATTTTGCAGTGGGAATTAGAGAAAAATGGTTGGTGGAGAAAAAAGCTTTACAAATCAAGATGAAAAGAGGGAAACAGGAGGAAACAGAAAAGAATCAAGCTACAGAGAAATAAAAATAATAATTTTATTAAAATTATACTTAGTTGGATTATTCTTTGCACATGCAGTCTTTATATCACTTTGTGTCATTAAATTTAGTATCTTATAGGATTCGAATGAATGAAGTTGATTGGAATCTCCAAATGTCAAATTGTATTATCAAGATAACTATTTAACATAAATTACAGATTGAATCGTATTCCATTATGGCCTAACCATATTTATAGAAGGAACAGATTTTCTCGTTGCATCGGATCAATTTTTATTATAGTCATAGAGACATAGACTAGCATACACTTTTTCAGGAAAGAATAATGTTAAACTCACCTAAACATCACAGAAAATACTGATTTAAGATCTGTTATTATTGATATGAGTGTTCCATGGTGCTCTCTGGGGTTTTTGTTTTCTTGCAGATGTTTCATTACTCAAACTAGGTAACATCATCAGGGCTAGTTATTTGTATTATTGGTATATTACACTAAATTTGATCTCAAAAATGGATAATTTTAGAGATCATATCTGTAATAATATAGAGTTAATTTTATTTTTTTCTAAAAATGATTGGAAATGTAACAATCAGGTTTGATCATTTTGTTTATATTTAGTGGCAATGTTGTAAAGCTCAACAATTCTGGAAAATGATTTATATTAGAATGAAACATATTTTAAACCAATTTCTTTTTCAGTCTGCAAAATTATTAACTTTTACAAAAGTGTATATTTGTACAATATACTGTGCCAGCTTTGTATATGTGAATTCCTGCAACAATACCTTATGCTTCTTATTAGAACAATATTAGACCCCTATGGAAGTAGATAAATTGTGGGAGTGTGCTTTGATGTTTGAAATGAGTTTGTATCATAAAAGTAAATCTGACACAGAATTTTGTGGTGTTTGGAAATCATTTCTAGATTACTTTTATATATGGATTTGTACTACTTCCCAAATTTAAATTTCTCTTTATCTAAAATCCTATTTTAGGTTTATTAGATTTCTTAACTCAAAGCACACTTCCAGGAGCATAGAAGTAATCTGATGTAGTTTATAATTTTACGTAATATAATCTTTATTTTATTATTTATAATAAATACTATACTATATTATGCTATACTATACTGATATTTGACAACTAAACAATGTCTACGTAGGTTCTTACACTATTTATTGAAGCAAGTCCCTGAATTTAATAAATATTATAAAACTAAATAAATTAAGAGATGGAATTAAAAGAGAATCTTTGTAATAGGGAAAATATGTTTCATTTTGCTCACTGATATTTATACCCCAAACTATCAATATGTTTTGGAGTTGTTTTTAAACAATATTTTTAAAAAATTCAAATTACAGTTATGCTATCACAGCATATTTTAAATTTGGCTATGAAAGCAATTTAAGTTTTTTTCAGAATGAGGGAAAGATATATTCAAGAAACAGGCTTTTCAGCCACTTCTGGACAGAATAATGATATTTATTATCATTATTAATGATAATATATATCTAGAACTTCTGGTGGTAAGGCAAGGATGAACAGAGGTGCAGAAGCCCATCCGTGGTTTCAGTTAATCTCTTTTTGTGGTTGGTGTGATCCTTTGAGGGCACACGAGTCTCGGAGAGATTCGTGCCAGTTTGGGGGAGACTCGAGCTTCAGTGTGGGGAAGGCAGCCCCCCTGCAGCAAAGAGGAGCTCTCCAGAACCCAGCAAGCAAGAAACAGCTGCCTATCAATGGCGGCTCTGAAGTCCAGACTGCCACCAATGTAAAGAAGAGAGTGAGTGACAGTTTGTGGGATCATTGGTGAAAAGTGTGGCAGAGAAAATTAGTGGCGGAGAGGATGATTGGAATGCTATAGACTTTTATAGGGTGCTACAAATGTCTGTCTGGAGCCCTAAGAGGAAGCGGCTAAAAAGCGGACATGAGGCAAGTGAAAGTGAAGGGGCTTGGCAGACAGAAGAAAGATAGAGGACAATAACGAGTTAAAAGGGAAGCCTATGAGGTTGGGAGATATACCATACCGATATTAATAGAAGGGAATCTAGTGGCTGGAAGGTGACTGGAAGATGTGCGGGATTTGGACTATTTCATTTGATTTTTATGCTGAAAGACTTTATTAAATCGGAGATGGGAAGAAGATTGGAGCCGGCGGAATAGAGACAGTGTGGCGCCACAGGAGATACTTAGAAATCCTGAAGTTATTATTACAATATAACTTATGTAAACCACTTAACTGCCCTTCAGGGAGTATACTGATTTAACTGAAGTGGTGGTTCCATTTGAAGAAAATCAGGAAAATTGAACTTAAGAACGCTAAGACAAAAAGTAAAAGTGGAAGTTTCTGAGTGTGTGGAGATACTGTGTAATTACAGTTACTACTCGCCATTTCTTACCTCCCCACTTCCAGTGCGTTTGGAGTATAAGCTCTTAAAACTTAGAGATGAAAAGCTAAAAACTTACTTTAAAACTCCTTCCCCCCCCCTTTTTTTACTCCCTTTTTCCTGTATACATCTGCTCATTTTTCATTATTCCGCTAC
>BHFT01002551.1:0-25384 GCA_004320025.1 Laticauda laticaudata | reverse complement strand
ACACACACACACACACACACACACACACACACACACACACACACACACACATATATATAATATTTCATGGATATTATCCACATGCAATATTAAAAAATGCATATTATTTATATAAACCATCTGTATCTTCTTTTTAGCAAATACAAAGCATTGCCAAATGTCTTGTCAATCTTTTTGGTTTTTCAGTCATATTGATGTGTCCTTATTGTGTTCATTTTCATTGTTTATTTCATTGTTTATTTCATTGTTTATCATTTTACTTCTATTCTGCTAACACTCTTTTCATTTCGGATATGGTGCTGCCTGCACTGACCCCGATATGAAGTGCCCCACCAATGCCAAGGTCAACATCCAAGCCGTTGCCGCCTGCCTGCCCGCATGAAGATGCAAGGGGGGGGGAATTAAGTCACCCCCGAAAAGATGACCTAGCCATTTTTTCGGGACTCAAAAAAAAATGATCTGGCCTTATTATATGAGAAACACGGTAGATACATACATACATACATACACATACATACATACATCAGTCCCAATATGCTCATCAACATTCCTTTGATACGTAATAGCCTCTAAGCCATACTATTGTAATTTTTAGATTAATTTAATTTTTAAGAAGTAATGATAAGTATGCATGCCACAAGGAAATCTACTCAGTTCAACAAATGTTTCGGGCCTGGTGTGCACCCTTTGAAACTAATTCAGAAAAAGTGCTTTATACCTGAAAAAGTTGTTGCTGTTTTTAAGAACTTCACACATTAAAGTTAATTGAACTTTTAAAGCACCTCCATCACTTATTTTTAGGCTTGTATGGAAGCCTCAAAAAAGCCACACTGCATTTTGTTTTAAATAAAATCTGCTGGATTGTGCTTGTGCAAAGCACTTTTTCCAAATTATCTTTAAAGCATGCACAGTCCTAACAATATATTGAGAAGTTATTTTTTGAAAATACAAACTATAAGGTGGTGCTCTGTTTAGAAGTGAGACCACATGTCCAGAAAAAAATACAAGTAAATTGAAGTGATAGGGAACATCCTTAGGAGTTTTATTTTAAAAAAAGGCCATGGGAATTCAAGGAATCTTGTTATTAGCAATCCATCATGTGCTTTTGAAGTTCAAAATGTATCCAATGGACTATAGAAATTGAGAATTTTTAGTTTGAATTTTGCATCTCTCAGTTTTATTGGAGACAGAAAAATGGGGGAGGGAGGCAGTTTTGTCTTGTGGTTAAGGTGCTGCTGTCCTAGAAACCAGAAGACTGTGATTTCCACTCTCACCTTAGGCATGAAAGCCAGCTGGCTGACTTTGGTCTAGTCACTGTCCTTTAGTCCAACCCCACCTCCTTCAATTGATGTGGAGAAAATAGAGCCCAGTCTTAGGTATATTCATCACCTTCAGTTATTTGTAAAAATAACAAAGGCAGAATGTAAATAAATACAATATGGCAACCTCTGTCAGGACAGATAAAGAGAAATGATATTATGAAGAAGGAATGTGGATAATATAGGTAGGAACCATTTTGAAATTGTTTAAGTAATCTGCAATAGTTTGGAAAGGGTCAGAACTGAAAAGGATGCTTAATCTTGGAGAAATATAAAGATTCAGTCAAGACCCAGGCATGCGCCCAAACCCTTTCCCATAGGATTGTGCTAATTGACCTATCTGTTGTGTCCTTAGTGAAGATTATCCCAATAAAAGAAATGCTATAAACACCTTAACCAGGGTTTCAAGCCCAACATTCAATTAACTGGGTTCTGAAATGATGGGCAGTAACAAACAATTTAGAAGAGAGATTCACACATTTTGTGTAAAGCTGATTCACCTCTACCTCAAAACTCACTTTTGCAAATTATTTAAATCTGTGAGTCAGACTTCTATCAAAGCAGTCCATCAATCTCAGGAATTTTATTATTTTTGCATTATTTAGTTTTATTTATGGGGGTATTGAACAAATTAATTTATCATTGTAGAGAGTCATGGTATAGCAAAAATTTGAGAACCCCTGACATATTTTACTATAACATCAATTATACTTTATATCAATACTTTAGATCAGGAATATCCAACCCACAGGCTATGGGCCGCATGCAGTTCTGGACAATTAGTCATGTGGCCTCAGAAGTTCATAAATTTTTTACATAATTATGTAATTGTTAGCTATATTTACATACATTAACTATATTACATATTTATATTTATAAGACAATTCCTCTTCATTCAATGTGACTTCCATGCTTTATCTCAATTATAAACAATCATAATTATGACTTCACAATGGAAAGCCATACATTATGGTAATGTTCAGCCTTAAAAATGTGAAATGTTTGTTGTGGCGTTCAGAAAAGACAGTTAAAGTCTTCACTCCGGTCCGTGTTTCCAGCGGGAACACGGACCGTTCCTATTGGCTGATGCCGTTTGACAGCCGGCTATAGGAGGATGTCAAACAGCTGTTTGTCCGCCAAGCGGCTGCCTTGTTAGCACTCGGGCACCGCGGACAACCCTTTATTGTTAACAATAAAGTTAAAAGCTGAAGTGACGTTCCATGTTTGTGTCTCAGGGTTATTCCACCGCTCCTACAAACACTGCGGTGTATGAGGGCAAGATTACCATTTTAGAGCAACCGGAGCTAAGAATCCCGTCTGTGCGGAAGGTCACTACAAAAAGAGCTCATATCTACTATCAGAGCTTACTTGTCACTATTCGCAAGCCGCGAAATTTCAACTTTCGCTCGAAAGATCTGGCCACCCGCTGAGTTGAGATGCTCGGAACCCGCATTCCTCTTTTCGACTGACAGGTGCGAAAATGGGAGTCCTACAGAGAACTGATTTGACTGTTTCCTAGATGCCCAATAGACCTTGCCTGGACATTTTCCGACCCATAGGAAAAAGTCCGTTATTTTGACACTGCTACAGCATTATTGCCTCCACGTTCAATTAAAGACTGCTCCATGGGAACAATTGCAGGAAATTCTTTTCCAACCCTATTCCCCTAAGCATTCCCGAGGTTGCCAAGTGTCATGCTTTAGGAGACAAATTCAGGCTGAGGGGGAGACTATTAGTGGGTACATGCTGCCTTTACGAACAGCTGGTCTTGCATTGTGGGTTTGGGAGACTATCTGGAAAGACATGTTATCTAGACCAAACTAGTTTGTAGAGTCAGGGATTTAAGGCTACCCAAAGGCGTTTAATTGGCTAAAGGGGATTTAACACTTTAAATTTTAGCCAAATTGAAGATTAGTCTCAAAACTTGCTGAAGCTATTCAGCACTTCCCAGCAGCAAGAAATTCAGGGAAATCCAATTAGCCAGAAGCAGCTCAGCCATCCATTAATGATGAAACCATCCTCCAGAAGAAGGCTATGAAGAGGCTAAATGAATGTAAATCACCTCAGGCAGCAAAGAAACCAGTCAAGGGGAGACCAGCCAAACCCCAATCTACCTCCACAGTCTCAGCCCATTTTCTAAGCTGTGAGGAAACACCTCAGGGCATCCCTGCCAAGTTCCAGGAATGCCATTTGTCTAAAATGCCAAAGAAGGGTCCCAATTTAGGCCAGGTTCTGTCAAGCAGGAAAGACTTTTGCCCTAAAGCCTCAGACTACCCAACATTTCGCAAAAAACAAGTTGAAGAACTGTTTTACCTGCTATCAAGCCAAGCTGACTAACAAAGACTTCAAAAAAAATTCAGTGGTTTTTTGTTTCTAAAGTAAGGAAAAACTTTTTCAAGGATGGATGGTTGACACAAGGCTCAGGCACTGTCCATCATCTCATTGGAGCATCTTGAAAACAACTTATTCCCAGTAATGAATTGAAAGAGAAGCTTCACGGTTGCCAGTTAACCCTGTGTGACTACCAAGGCTGAACCATCCCAGCCATCGGGAAAAGGCAAGTTTTTTTGTACCAAAAATTTCAAAATTTTAACAGGTCCACTTGCCTTTATAGTAGTAGTGGATTGGTGCCCTCCCTAGTCCTGTTGGGTTTAGATTGGTTCCCCTGCCACTTGGCCTCATATAAAGTGGAAATCCACTCTATTACAAATGCGAAGTGGACACCCTTGTTTCAATGACTTGTGATGTGTTCAGCGAGGGACTTGTGACTTTTATTCAGGAACCCAATATCTTTCAAGACTTGGACCCTCAGGCAGTACCAATGAATTTAAAGCCTCGAAGGGTACTTTTTGCAATCCGCCCCAGATTGGACATTGAGCTTGACAAATTAATTAAAACAGGGCGTATTTAGTAACCAGTGGACTTCACAAATGGGAAACCCCAATAGTGACACCCCTAAAGAAAAGATGGTAGCAAAGAATCTGTGCAGATTACAAGACATCAATGAATAAATATTTCCAAATCGCGCTTATCCAGTCCCTGTTTATCCAGCACCTACTACATTCCTTTGAAGCCAGGAACCATTTTCATGAAATTTAGACATGTCACAGCCTATCAGCAGGTTCCATATCAACAGGTTCCCTGTTGATGACACAACTGCTGAACTACAAACTATTGTAACGCACAGGGGCACTTTCAAATGTAGGCGCCCCTCAGTTTGGCGTAAGTTGTGGCCCCCAGGAATTTTTCAAAAATTCTTAATGGAAAGACTTCTTGAAGGATATTACCGGACATAATCCTGTATTTTGGTGATATTTTAATATCTGCCCTTGGCAAGTCTCAGTTACCGCCAAAGAGTCAGAGCAGTCCTCAATCATTTCAGAAAGCATGGTCTTAAGTTAAAGAAAGACAAGTGCACTATTCACCCACAGGTTAGAATTTTTGGGATACAGAATTGACGCCTCTGGTATTCATCCAATCGAATCCCAAAGTAAGAGCTATTCATGAGGCACCCACGCCAACTAACAAAAACTCAGCTCCAGGCCTTTTTAGGACTTCTTAACTTTTACACTTCGTTTTTGCCACAAAAAAGCTTCTGTTGCAGAGCCTCTACACAGACTCTGGATAAACAGTCCCCCTGGCACTTGGGGACCTAGAGAAGCCCATGCCTGCCATGCTGTCAAATCATTACTTACACTCAATTTCTCTTGATCCAATTTAATAGACATTTACCTTTAGTTTAGCAGCAGATCCTTCTCCTTCTGGCATAGTGCTGTTTTAAGTCATAGACTGCCTAACAGTTCTGAGGCACCCATTGCCTTTTTCTCCAGAACTTTTTCCTCAGCTGAGCGCAACTACAGCCAAATTGACAAGGAGGCCTTGGCTGTAGTTGCTTCTGTCAAAAAAATCCATGAGTTTCTGAATGGACACTATTTCGAGTTGATTACTGATCACAAGCCTCTATTAGGCCTTCTGTTCAGGTGAAAGACTAAACTCCTCAGATTTCTGTTCTCCAAGAATGACCAGGTGGACTTTATTTCTGGTGTGCCTATTCCATTACACTGATTCATCGAACCTGGCAAGAGTCTATGCCACACTGATGCTCTTAATCGCTGCCCCCTACCTGTTCCTGTGGAGGATTTTGAACCAAACTAATGCTGTGTTCCAGATCAACAATCTCAAACTTCCCATCACTGCCCTTGATATCACTGCCCACTCTGCCAGGGACAAGGTAATCACCCAAGTTCTTGACTGGGTGGGAAGGGGGTGGCCGGCGATTACTTACGCCCCTGAATTCGTGCCTTTCAAAACTCACCGCAGAAAAGAAACTATTTTCTTTGCAAGGCTGTTCTACTAGGGGACTAGAGTAGTTATCCCTTCCAAGTTGCAAGACTCAGTTTTAAAGGTCCTGCATGAGGGCCATCCCGGCATTGTCAGGATGAAGGCCCTAGCTTGCAGTTAGTTATGGTGGCCAGGCATGGATGCTTCAGATTACAAGTTTGGTGAATGCTTGCAGCCATGCCAAAGCTACCAGAACCTGCTCCACATCCACCCCAGGAAGGTGGGATGATTCCGTGGCCCTTGGTCCCGGGTGCATATTGATCTGGCTGCCCCATTCATGGGCGTACATTCCTGGTGATGGTCGATTCTTTTTCTAAATGGGTAGAGCTGACTTTGATTGACCACCACAACTTTAGAAGTTGTCCACTAAGGCTCTATCAAGGATATTCGCTACCCATGGCCTCCCTGACATCATCGTGTCTGAAAACGGCCCCCAGTTTACTTTCCTGTGAATTTTGAGGTTTTCCTAGCCAACCTAGGAATTAAGGCACTTATAGTGCCTTTTCATCCTGCCAGTAATGGCCTGGCTGAAAAGAGCAGTCAGATCAGTTAAGGAGGCCCTGGCAAGGTTTGGGCCCATAGATTGGCACTCCTAGGTCGCTAAGTATCTTTCTGACCCAGCACACAACTCCCTGTGCCACATACTAATAGGTCTCCAGCCTGAACTTCTCATTGGGTAGATGCCTGAGGACCACCCTAGACAGACTCTATATGCATTCAACCCCAGTCATGCCCCTTGGGTCAAAATAGCCAGGCAGGGAGTTCACTGAGAATGGAACTAGGTCTATTGCTTGGAACGATGCAGGAAACCCCCTTATGGATTGCCTGGGCAGATTGTGGCGGTAAACTGGTCCTAAGTCTTACAGGGTCCAACTGCAAGATGGGCGCATCTGGCGCCGCCATATCGAATCAACTTAGAAGGCATTGGAGCTTGTCTGTAGATGGCCCTCCAAGACGTTCCTGCAACAGAGAGACCACCAGCGCCCAAAGAAAACTCTTCCCATGGGTATGACAGAAATGCAAGCTTTTCTTGAACAGTCATCTTGTCCCTACCTTGAGACATCTGAGACGCCAGCTTCATCGGCACCAGAAGTTACCCAACAAACAAGAAGTTCCTTCCAGCAGCTGCTTCATCAGGACTTAGAAGATCTGGTCGCCTGCCGCAAGCACCCAAGTTATCTTGAAGGACTACGCATGCTCTGTTCTGGAGAGAAAGGAGTGTGGCATTTCAGAAAAGACTGAGCTGAAGTCTTCACTCCGGTCCGTGTTTCCAGCGGGAACACGGACCGTCCTATTGGCTTGATGCCGTTTGACAGCTGGCTATAAAAGGGAGCTGTCAAACGGCATCAGCTGTTGTCTGCCAGCTGGCTGCCTTGTTAGCGCAGCAGCCACGGCAACCCTTTATTGTTACAATAAAGTAAAAAAGCTGAAGTTAGCTCTGTATTTGCCTCAGGTTATTCCACCGCTCCATAACACTTGTAAAAGCAGAATAAAGTAAAATCTTTGTCTCTTCCAGTAGCCTCTTTAAAATATAAGGAGTAATCCAGTACTGGCAACATTCATTGATTGCATTCACATAATACACTTATTTATAGCTAATGTAGCCATGTTTATTTGGTTATCCTAATGATTTTGGCTTTGCATAATATACTGCATTAATATGAACTCAACTAGTTAGGGTAACATAACTAGCTAAGCTAAAATGTGTTCAGCTACCTGATTGCTCAGTGTATTATTAAACCTAACCTCTATGTAGACAGGCTGGGTAGATGTTGTGGTAGAAGTCACCTTCGGAAAATATGAGTCTGGAGTGGTAATATGAGAAAATATGAGTCTGGAGTGGTAAGATGGAGTTCATGACCCTTAGGTTAATTTTAACTCTGAATGAACCTTTGTATAGGAAATGTTTCAAACATTAACATTGTAACACAGAGCAGAAATGTTATACACATTGATATTTGAAACCATACTGTACTATTCATAAAATTCCATTTGATGCCATAAATAAATGTGTACATTGACAGTCATAAGTAAGATTGAAGAGTCTTCTCTAATAACGAATCGATAGTTACTACACTTCCAAAAGGTTATTTTTCAGATCAAGCTGCCTAGCCATCTGTAGCTTCAAAATCTGGTAATAACCCCATCACCAAGACTGATTGATTAAATGCATTGCAGTCTTACATTCCAAGACAAAATGAATCTGAAAAACTGCTTACAATTACAAATCTCTGAAATGAATCATTCATGCATAAAGGATGTGAGTAGCAAGGTAAGGAAGCCTTAGGACAAAGAGTGTGGGCTGGCAAAAACTTTAAGTTTGGTTGGCTTTACAAATCAGAGTAGAAGGCCCAGGTTCTTGGCAAGTTGTTCCTGCAGTGAGTTGGTTGGGATGAGATGTCTGTGGCAAGATGGGGGCAGTGAGGTGGCACAACAAGTTGTCCTAGACTCACTGAGGATACTAGTTTCTGCTCTATCCCCTCAGTATAATACACATATTTACACAAACTTATGGCTAATCTGGGAGAGGACTGAAAGAATTCTAGAAGCCCCTTTGTTTTACCAATTAGCCAATTAGGCTAAAGCAATTTTACTTAAGGCTAGTATTTGTTTTATGTTTATCTCATTTATATTTTCATGCATTGTTACTGTATATTTTACTATTGCTGTTTTGAAAAGTGCATCTATTAAAGAAGTAGGGATTCAATCATCATAATGAATCAATACATGAATGAATACCATAAATCACAATAATATTAACTACCATGATGGTTCCCAAACTTTTGAGATCATGGATCCCTTTTTAATGTGAATATTGAATTGAATTGAATTCTTTATTGTCATTGTATGTATATACACAGTATACATACAGTGAAATTCACATAACACCCAGAGACCAGACTCGACATGCACACACACATGATAATTCCCAAACACTTCCCCACCTGCCAATATTCCCCGCCTCCTAAAAACACATAAGCATCGACACAACAGACCAAGTAATACTGTCCAACAGCTCACTGATGGTGTTATTTAAGTTCATTGTTAAGTACAATTATAGCTCTGGGATAAAAACTATTCAGAAAATGTGCGATCTGAGTTTTAACAACAGCAACAACAAAACATTGTGGTCCATCATAGAACAGTCATTATACTCTAATATCTGTTGGTTGGAATAAGACATAAAATCTATTACAATTTCAGTAAACATAAATCATACTTTTAAGGGAATCTCTATTAATCGGAGTATTTAATGTTCAATTCAAAATATGAGAGATGTTTGGTGTTCTACGAGCTTGTTTTCTTGCAGACATTTCATTATTCAAACTAAGTAAGATACTTTTATCTGCATGTTAAATTGTCCAAGTTACAGAAATATTTAACTATTTTCCAATTCCAGGCAGGAAGCCTCTATCAAACTACTAAAAAGGTCTCAAAGGGTAATGAGAGGTCCACTGTTCCATTCACTCCTATTCCCTCATCCACATTTTTTTCAAAGAAAGGATAGATAAAAGACACTAAAAACAATCCAGAATGAACTTTAAACCTGTCCCTCTCATCTATGTCCTTAATCCACAGGGCTCAGAGAACAGAATGGCCCACCCCTCTTGTTCTTCCCTCCAGGAGTTGGGCACCTGGGCCTTAGTGAGCATAGTGGGTACCTGTAGGGATACTGATTCCAGAAGTGAAGGAGCTTCTGCAGACTCTGTTTCACTTTTTCTGGACTGAAAAATGAGGCTGAGGGAAACGTCTTGCACACCAAGGGGCTGAGGATCTTTGAATGGATAACACAGATATCCAAAAAAAAAAAAAAGAGCGGCAGNGAATGGATAACACAGATATCCAAAAAAAAAAAAAAGAGCGGCAGCAATAGTAGCTGGGGAAACAAAAACAAAAGTATTATTCCGTAACTTTTACAGTCTGCACAAAATTACAGTCTGCACAAAATAGGAGAGTGGTCAGGGAGGGACATATGTGCATACATTACAGTGAGTAAACTGGCAGGGAGAGAAACAGTCCAAAGCAGGGGTGGGATTCTATAGGTTCTCACCTATTCTCTAGAACCGGCTGTTAACTTTCTAAGCAGTTTGGAGAATCGGTTGTTGGAAGAAATCTCCTTTTGTTTTTCTCTGCTCTTCTTACATTCTTGGCAATATGCCTAGACTTACTGTCTCTGAAGGAGGTTTTTTGTTGTTGTTGTTGGTACTTTCTTAAAGGGGAAGGATTTGTTCTAAGCTTTTTACACTGCTGTTTGGAGAAAATACTCCCCTGTTGGAGTTAGCACTTTGAAGAAATAATTGAATAATGAAGCTTTTAATGACAAGGAACTAAGATGAGTGACATTCAGCAAGGCTTCTTGGCTAGCTAGAAAGACTGACATTCAAACGTGCTTACATGCCCTTTTTGAGTTTTGGTCTCAAACTGGTGACCATTCAAAGTTACAATGGCACTGAAAAAAATGACATGACCATTTTTCACACTTACGATCATTGCAGCATCCCCACTGTCATGAGAGGCCAGGTGAGGAGAAGTGCCCCTTGATGTGAGTGACATCGAGTTGGCCACACCCACCAACTAAGCCATGCCCACAGAAGAACCAGTTGTTAAAAAAATTGAATCCCACCCCAGTCCAAGGCCTAGAAAGAAGGAAGAATCCCAACCATTTTGGACTGTGCCTTTTCCACATCCTAGTGAACTTTGCTATTTCCTTGTCCACCTCACCCAAGGCAAGAAAACCTTTCAGTCAGAATGTATACTCTTTTCTTGTATCTTAGTGCTATAATACAAGAGGCCCATGGTCCATAGTTTGAAACCATTTGGGCCTTTTATCTGGGTTGCAAAAATCTCCCTCTGAGTATGACATATGAAAACTTCTGCTTAGTTTTCACCATCTTATAATAATATTGGTGAGCTTTGTGGATTAAGTAATATTTGCAGTAAGTGAAATTGTAGGCGGAATACATCTTGTAGACATCTGGTCTATCACATTCAAAACCAAAATGCAAAATCCTTTACAAGCTGTCCTTGTCTTCTCAGTGATCACTCTCACACATATACACACAAATGTCCATAAAGTTTATACACATATAGGGGGAAAAAACAAGAGAAAAAAGCAGTGGGTAGTAGAAGTTATTTTGTATAGTAGCTATCATGAAAGGGTTAAATCCGGGGGTGGGATTCTACCAGTTCGCACCTATTCCTAGAACTGGTTGTTGACATTCTAAGCAATTTGGAGAACCGGTTGTTAGAAGAAATTAATGGCCTAATCCTGTAAGGAAGACAGGAAGGACACATTCTGGTGTTGCTTACAGAAACTGTCTCTCCGTTAACCCTTATTATATTCTTGGCAGGACTAAACTTCCTGTCTCTGGTACTTCTCTGGAGTTTTTCCCCCCTCCTTTGCTGGTACTTTGCTTGTGTCGAGTGACCATTCAAAGTTACAATGGCACTGAAAAAAGTGACTTATGACCATTTTTTCACACGATTGTTGCAGCATCCCCACAGTCATGAGAGCCCAGGCAAGGAGATGCATGCCTTGATGTGAGTGATATTGAGTTGGCCACACCCAGCCAATAACATGACCATCAAGCCATGCCCACCAACTAAGCCACACCCACAGAACCGGTTATTTAAAAAATTGAATCCCACTCCTGGTCAAATCCCCAAACTACTTGCTCAGTAGTATTCAAGGGCTGTGTAATCAATGCTTGATTTCGGAAGTTCTTTGTAAGAGAGTCAGACTTTTAGCAAGTGAAATTTCTCCTCCTTGGCATAGAATGTCAGAAAGAGAAAAGAGGGAGAGGAAAAGTACAGAATGAATGAATGCTGGTTTTTACCTGTTTTGATTTTGGCTGTACTGATTCTTATGCCATTCATAACTGTACTCTCAAAAAAATGCCTATGACAAAACCACTATTACTTTTGATTTGGAGAAATGTGATTCTATTGCAAACAGGCTCGATATTCCTCAGTTAACTAGATACATTACATCTTTTTTATTTTCAGTAGGCTTCAATCAGCATTCAACTCCCCAGTGATATAACTATTAGATCAGATCTAGGAAACTGTAATTCTCAAACTGTTGCTAAACTACAATTCCCAGAAACTCCAGATAGCAACAGCAATACCACTTAGACTTATATACCACTTCACAATGCTTTACAACCGTCTCTAAGCAGTTTTACAGAGTCATATTGCCCACAAACAATCTGGGTCCTCATTCTGCCGACCTCGGAAGGATGGAAGGCTGACTTAACTTGAGCCAGTAAGAATCGAACTGCCAAACAGCAGTCAGCTGGCATTCAGCAGTAGTAGTACTGCATTCTAACCACTGCACCACCATGGCTCAATAGGGGGAAATACTAGAGTTCAATAATACCTGGAGGGCCAAATTCCCCAACCTTGGACTACATGATCCAAGTATCAGGCTAAAAGGGTCTTCCAAAGATTTCTGGGAGGCTAAAAACTGCTCCTCCCCCCCATGTAAATGCAGTGATGTCTACCATCTTGCCACTGTTAAGAGTTACCTCCTATAGTACCACTATTCCAGCCAGTAGCACCTGCATTTTTCATGGGAACATTAAGCATAATGTAATGCAATGTTGAAATTTCTGGAGTGTAATATTTCAGATATCTATATGGATTTAAACAGTAATCTTAAAAGCTTTTCAAATGTATTCCTTTAGAGAAAAGTAATTCCTGTATGGTAAATATTGGCTTAGGCTGGCATACAATTATATAGGACCATAGGAGAAATAGTCCTTCTCTCTGCTATCAGCTTGCACAAAGGAAAACTAAAAAGAAATGCAGAAGTGAGAGAAAAAGAAAAGATTGACTCTATTTATCCTCACCATGAGACTCCCCGGAGATCCCCCAGGGAAGGGGAGAGGAGGAGGAGGAGGAGTTCATCTAAAAAGTCTATTACCCAGATACCATAGCTAACCTTTCTCAGCTGACAATGGGAGGGTCAGTGTGCACATTTCAGAGAATAGGATTTGACCCTGAGAATGCCAGCATTAATACTTTTTACCCAAGAGACCTCAGCATTACCCTATTCTTCTTTATGATGATTTTGGAAGGGAAGTTTCTTTTACTCCATTGTGACTTTCCCTACAACCTCCTAAAAATGCCATTCCAGGTGAAAGTAAGCAGAAGAAAAATACCCAGACCCTTTGAAACATTCTTTGCAATTTATCCAGCCAGCAGAGTCTATATTTAGTTTTAATTAACCCAGGCAGCGCAGCCTCGGGATTATACTGCCAGAGAAGCATTTCCTCTCTGGCTGATGATTTGCCAAATGCTGCCTGCTTCAAATCTCTTCTAAGGAGAAAAAGATGTAAAGGTTCAAAAAATACAGGAGAAGCAATCCCAAGCACATTTAATTCAGAGAGAGGCCTTATAAAGTTTATTTCTCCATACTTGAAATTAAACTAGAAAAAAGAAGCATGCAAATATCAACAACAATTAAAACAGTGGAGGGAATCTGACTGATAAGCAATCATGGGACAGAAATACAGATAGTCCTCAATTTACAACTATTCATTTAGTGACCCTCTAAAGTTACAACAGCATTGAAAAACGTGACCTATGACAGTTTTTCACATTTATGACCCTTTTGGCAATCCCATGGTCACGTTCAGATGCTCACATTTATGACGGTTCCAGTGTCCCAGAGGATCCCATGATCCTGTTTTGCATTTTTTTGACAAGCAAAGTCAACGGGGAAGCCACATTCACTTAATGACAGTATTACTAACTTAACAACTGCACCGCTTTACTTATCAACTGTGGCAAGAAAGATAGTAACCTGGGGCAAAATTCACTTAACAAACATCTCAGTAATGGATATTTTGGGCTCAATTGTGGTCGTAAATTGAGGAATATCTGTAACCTCTTTTTCAGACTGTTTGCTTAGACAACATGCCTTCTTCATATCTATTTCTGCTGCTTGCCTTATAAAGCAGATGCACTTCAGTAAGTAGCAATAGCAATAGCACTTAGACTTCTATCCTGCTTCTTAGTGCTTTTATAGCCTTCTCTAAGCAGTTTACAGAATCAGCCTATTGCCCCCAACAATCTGGGTCCTCATTTTACCCACCTCAGAAGGATGGAAGGCTGAGTCAGTCTTCAGACTGGTGAGATTTGAACTGCCAGATTGCAAGCAGATGTCAATCAGCAGAAGTAGCCTGCAGTACAGCACTCTAACCACTGCGTCACCATGGCTCACGTAGTATTCCCAGTGCTGGGAAATCTTGTTTTCCCCATCTTAAATGCTTCTGTCCCATTCAGTGTGATTTTCAGATGCAGTGTTATTTCCCACCTCCCACAAGAAAGTGCAATGCCCAGACCTTAGAATGTTGCCTTATAAACTCTAAACAAACACCACCAACTTTTCCTCCTTCCCCCCTCGTTTTCTGTCTTCAGATTTTCAACTAGTGAAAGCTTACATTGTCCTTGCTGTTTTCTTGTCAACCTACTAGAAGTGGTTTGCCCTTGTATCCTTCTTACTGCTTAGAGTAAGAGAGTAACTGGTTCAAGTCACCTTGCTTTTACTTTTTATTTTTGTTTCAAACATACAAATTGTTCAACATTTAGGGGCTTATATTGCTTTCCTTTCAATCTTATTTTGATGTTATTTCCATCCCTCTTTTTCTTTGGTGGCAAACATTTTTTTCCTCATGCTCTTTCCAGATCCAGTTTACCAGATGCTAGGACTTGCAGATCTCTTGACATTCCATCTTATTTGCATCCCCTTTTGGCACTTGGGCAGAGTTTCCTTTCCCTGAGAAGAGACAGTTCCACTGCCAGCTGCAGGAAACAGTTTCTTCCATCTTATTTTCAGCTTGATGGAAATTCCCATCTCAACACTACATTTATCTTCTGCACTGTACAGTTAATGACACTCAGACATACTATAATAAGGCATCATCTGTATTCAGGCAAGTTGAGGGGAGATTTAATCTTACAGTTGAAAGGAACCATGTTGTTTAAGACAGTAAAAGTCTGTCCTTAATGTCCAATGTGGATTCCCAATCAATGAGAGAAAAGCACTTGATGTATGTTCAGAAACCCTAAAAATTAAATCTATCAGCCTGCCATTTCCTTTGCCCAACAATAAATGCTCAGTGCTGAATTACCATTTGTGGAAGCTGCTCAGAATAGGCTTAAAGTTGAGGAAAGCCATTGCAACCATCGATCAGTCTTTCCCCTAGCTTGCAAAGGTAAAACTGCCTCTTTGCCATGCTGTTTGCACCAATTCAGGTGTGATAAATAATGTGAGCAGTGGCAGCTGGCACTGGGGAAGTGGGAAGAAATCTCCAATCTTGCCAAGTCAAAAAATAAAGTATTGTGAGTGGACCCATTTAAAAATATGGTTTGATTCTAAAAATCTGGGCTCGCTCTTTCTTTCTTTCTTTCTTTCTTTCTTTCTTTCTTTCTTTCTTTCTTTCAGTAAATCTTAGCAGCAGAAGTTTTTTCCCTGATTTACTGCTCAAGCACAGGAAGAAATAGGCTATCTTCCAAGAGGAATTATGGTAGTCACTCTGGGTCATACCACAGTGCCAGAACTTTCTACCTTTCTACTTAAAAGGACATTATTCCAGAGTAAGATGGCTGACTATAAATACAGGTAATCCTTTACTTAAAACCACAACCGGGGCCAGGATTTTCAATATTAAGCAAAACAATTGTTAAATGAATCGTACCAATTTTATGGTCTTTTTCAATACATTTATTAAACCAATCATCCACTTGTTAACAAATCTAGCTTCCCCCATTTACTTTGCTTGCCAGAAGCAGGCTGGGGAGGTTGCAAATAGCAGTCATGTGATCTTAGCATACTGCTGTAAATACATGCCAAATGCTCAAATTTTGACCTGTGACTTTGATGACATGGTGATGGTTAGAAGTCCAAAGACCTGTTGTAAGTAATTTTTCTTAGTACCATTGTAATTTCAATCACTCACTAAACAAATGGTTAGAAATAATGGATTATTTGTGTAAGGCATGGTAAAATGATTGTTTCTTTTAAAAAGGAGAATTATTTCTCTTCCCCTTCCTCCCCATCCTTATAGAAGAAAGAAAGACCTATCTGAATTTTCTCCCACAAAAGAAGAAACTCTTCTAGAGTGAGATTTGCTTCTCCCTGATGTCTAATTTTCTTTGTGCAAGACAACTTGCTAAATGAAATAGTTACCATAGATCAGCATTCATTTCTCACAATGACCTACTGATTTGTTATAAGCCGTAATTGAGGCAGTAGTACTGTATCGCCCATTGTGTTTTAGTTTAATTATTCACCTAAAAGCTGCTGGTATTACCTACCTGTATTCCTTGGCAGCGGGTTATTAAAAAAAGAAACATTGCTTTTGATGTGAGTAACCTGTAACCAATCATCCACATGACATATACATTCTACGCTTTGGTGTAGTATTATTAGGAATAGCCATTGATTGCATTTCATCTACTGGTCTGATTTTTCTGATACATTTCTGCCAAGATTCCTAGTCAATTAGTATACACAGTCAAATCACTCAACAACAATAGCAGCAGCAGCAACCACAAAGCAATGTTCTGTTTTATAGATTTCTGGATTGCGCATTTTGCTTTGGGACTTGTTAATTGTCACTTGGGTCTGCCTCATGTATTGCTTTGGTCAACACTCCATGCTGTCAAATGGAGAAGTTTGGAAGGCATTATTGGATGGACTGAATATGGCTCACATAGTCTGTTGTTTTGAAACCACTCTTTTAGTCCTAGGCTTCCTTTCTATCTTATATCTTAGTTAAATGTCCCTTCTGGATATACAGGGCTTTAGATTTCATAATCCTAGTCAGTTTGACCTTAGGATGGGCTGGATTCCAAGAGGAAGGGGGTGCTTCCCAGAGAATTAAGAGGCAACTCAGTTGAGATCGTTTGTGTAAGAGAAAAAGGTTCAGACAGCCTCCCCCAATAGTTCTCGGAGTATATGTTTATTGTAGATAAAAGAGTATTTCAGTTTGACAAGATTTTACCTGATTAGTGTGGAACAACAAAGAAACCTGCTTGGAAGATTTGCCACATGTTTTTTTTTGGGGGGGGCAGGGTTTGGGGAGACTGACAAGCCATTTATTCTTATCACTCCCCCTGCTGTCTTATGGGATGATGGGATCTGAAGCTTAACACAGGATACTGGATTTGGAAAATCTACTATATCATTTATTAGACCACACTAGTAATGCAGTATTTGTATTAATCACAGTCTCATTTTTGTGAGCTTTAGGTGTTTATGCTGCAACAAGCATGTTGATTGATGTGGAAGATGGAAAGACAAGAATAGTTGCAAGAATTGGGTATGTCTAGTTTATTGAAAAGAAGGACTGGGGTTATATGATAGCAATGTTCCAATATCTAAGGGGCTTCCACAAAGAAGAGGGAGCCAACCTATTCTCTAAAGGCAGGACAAGAATCAATGGATGGAAACTAATGAAGGAAAGAAGCAACCTAGAACTAAGGAGAAATTTTCTGGCAGTTAGAACAATTAATCAGTAGGATGACTTGCCTCCAGAAATTGTGGGTGTCACAATACTTCAGTTTTTTAAAGAAAAGACTAGATAACTATTTTTCTGAAATGGTATAGGGTTGAGCAGAGGGTTGGACTACAAGATCTCCAAGATCTCTTCCAACTATGTTATTCTAGTCTTTAAAATGTTTGGGACATCAGCTTTCAAGATCTGAATACTGACTATGCTAACTGGGGATTATGGGAGTGTTGCACTAAACATTGGTAGTATTGCAGGTTACATCACTTGGGCAGAAGTTAAGAAATAGTAACTTACAACTATTACAAGATAAGACCATCTGTAATAGTTTCGTTTTCATTTAGTTTTACATGTCCTGTTACAGTAGTACTACTAGAGTAAAATAACTTATAAAAACAGCATACAGAATGAGATGGCAGAAAGGCATGGGTTCTCTGTTAGATTGAGTTCAATAAGCTTGCATTAATATGGATGGAAAGTCTGGGATGTGTAATAGCTACATAACAGGTAGAAATTCAAGAGGTAAATGTTTTTCCAAGCATAGAGATGCAGTGATGGGAAGAATACCCAATGAATGCTTCTTATACACCTATTAAAGGCAGGTGCATTTTTATTTATTAAAAAAAGTGACAACCCATTTGAAAAGTCACACAGGTTTTCATTCAATACTATTTACTATTCTGGGTTGCCAGTTGTCCCTGAATCACTCTATTAACCTCTGTGGCATCAAATTTATCAACCCAGCCTTGTCTGTTTTTCCAAGCCCAAACCCAGTCATCTTTTTCAATTCTAGGGCAATTACACTTCTACCAGGAGATGCCTGGCTGCCAATCTTACCTTCCCTTATTTTCCTATCAATATATTTCTATTTCTTTGCCAGCTGCCAATAGTGAAATGCACCACAGAGCACATAGAGAAGAAATGGATGATGTAAGAAGGCACAAAACGTAGAATAACTTGCAGGATCAGGATTATAGAATGCTAGCTGGATACCTATGCTTTGTGATGAAACTATGTGATTGGGCTATTCAAGAGAAATTCTGTTCACAATCTGTTGGCTCAGTGGTGGTCAGTGATTGAAACACATAAGGGAATATCGCTCCCACCATCTAGAGTCCAGAAGCTGTTCCATAGGTGGAAGGTGTAGACATTTTGGTGAGGTACTGACATTTAGTACTGTAAGGAGTTCCAGACTGCTCCTGAGTGAGGGAGTGGAATGTCTGCTGGTTTGAACTGAGGTAACAGAATGTGAGGCAACTGGCAGTTGGAACAGAGTTCTTTTCAGGTGGGGAGGGGGAACTCCTTAGCATTAGAGAGTGTTAATTACTGTATAAGAAATACTAATGAAATACAAACGATCCAATGTCCATTTCAAAAAATCCTTTCTAAAACTCGGCCCCACTGCACTTACGGATGCAAAGAGGATGTAAAATGTTAAAAAAAGCTTGCCATCTGTTGGAAAACACTATGCATCGCCGTTTGACTCACTGCATACATGTTTCTACGTCGTATCTGTCAAGCATCCGTCCACTGCAATCATTTGCGCAAGAAGTTTTGAGCTGCCACAAAACTTGTGAATGGATGAACTTTCGCCGTGTACGATGTACATCCGTGACATATACAGGCAACAAATCTTCTATGTCCGTTATCATTCCGTTAAACGTCCGCTGTATCCTCTCTACATCCTCTGGTCTCCCCTCAACTCACATCGCGCTGCAGCTGAAAATGGAAAGAGGGAGGAAACAAAAGGTACACGGAACGTCTACACAGCGTTAGTAGCACGGAAATAGAAAGGATGTAAGCTTATGCATCTGTATATAAAGTATTCAAACGGACAAAACGTTTGTATCTGGGATGTATCTCGTATATGAGGATGTCTGCAGTATGTCTAGAGTATATAGAAGGACACCTAGCGACAACCGATATTTTCTATAAAAAGGGGGAGAAATCATCTGGATCGCGGATGGTGGACCACACAGTCCACTATGGTTGCACTGAGGTTTATCTATCCCACAACTATCCTTATCTATCCACAAGCATGCAAGGGCTTAACCAATTTTTCAAAGTTTTCACCAACACTTTATTAAGTAAAAAATGAACCAAGTAAACTAAGTCTCTTAAGCAAAAGATAAACTTTATTAAATTTTTCTTAGCTAAACTTTATGACTTTATTAAATAAGCAAAATGAGCCAAGTAACTGTATTAAGTGTCTTAAGCCAAAGATAAACTTTCTTAGGTAAACTTTATGACTGTATTAAAAATAAGCAAAATGAACCAGTAAAGTGTCTTAAGAAAAATATACAATAACAAGTAAACACCACTAGCCTCTGACACTATTCTCAGTCACTCTGAGTCATGTCCATGGTCTCAACTGTGAAGTGGGCAGGGACTGTGGAGGTGGCTGTGGCTTGAGTCTGGTCTGAGCACCATTGGGTGCTTGGCCCCGAGGGTACAACGGTGGTGGTGTGTTCAGGAAGCTATCCAAGAGCTGACTCAGTCCCATGAGGTTGAGAGGCCCTGAGATGACTTGAAGATGTCAGGCCCAATACTGAATGACAGATTGTCCGTTGACGGGCTTGGCGTGTGGGTGGAGGAAGGAGGAGTGTAGTGGGCTTGTCTGGTCTGCAGCTGGGTGAGGAACGGCATCTGTGGCATCCGATGAACCTGGGCCTGGAACTGGGAAGTTCTGCCTTCTGCTGTGGGAAGCCTGGTAGTCATAGCCTTGGTAGTGAGGGGCTGTTGAAAGCCGGTGGAAGGGCTATGACATCGCCTGGGGTGGAGAAGCAGACCTGGACTGGGTAGGAGCAGCTTCAGCTGGGCCTGTGAGGGTTGTGCAGAAGTGCGTGATTTTCTGCTCATCATCTGGGTACTGGGCCGGGCAGGTCCCTCAGGGTCTGGCTCACGTAGGTGTGAAGGTGTTCCGGCCCGAGGATGCTCTGTCTAAGTCGACCAGCTGAGAAGAGAAGTTCTGTGCTGGTCTCATTGTGTCCCTGATCTCCAACAGCACACTGTGGTCCTGGCCTCACAGTCTGCCTCTCTGCCTGCATCCTCTGGAGCTGGGGGTGGGGGTTGGGGGCGGGTTGGCTCTGGTGGCTGTGTTCTTCCTCCATTTGTGACAGCGGTGTCATCCTCCACGGGATCTCCAAGTCTGCCAGCATGGGGAGTGCAGCTGTCGGGGGGGTCTCTGCTGTGGGGCTCTGAAGACACCTGCCTGGTCAGGGTAACTGGCTCCTGGCTGGAAGAGGACTGGCGTGGCGTGGGCTGTCTGAGGAAGAGGGGTCTCAGAGGGGATGCGCCTCGTGGCGGATCTCACCTTCCAAGAAACTGCACTTGGCCATGCATGTAACATCTCCCGGTCAGTGAGCTTGACAGCGGTCTGCCCGGATTTTATTGAGGTGTAGCTTGCCATACAGGTGAGCATGTGCTCTCCACCATCCAAGGAGTATTTTTGCAGTGTAGCCCAGGCCTCCCTTGTCTCTCCAAGCTGCCTGCTTCTTCTTGTGTCCGATAGAGTCTGTGGCCCTTTCTCCAGAGGTACTTGTTTTCCCTCAGCCATTCCGCACCTCATCCTCATGGTCCTCAGAAATGGTGTACTGTTTCCTCTCCTCCCTTCTCCTTCCATTGCCTCTTCCTCCCTCTGGAGGGGCTTCAACAGGGCCTTCAGGGGCTTGAGCAGCAGGCCTTCAGCAGCAGGGCTTTGAGGGCCTTGCGGCTGGTCACCACAGCAGCAGCAGCAGCCTGCAGCAGCTTCAGAGTCAGTGCCAGGGGGTGGGATGTCTAGTTCTGGCCTTCTTCACCTTGCCAGGGCTTGACAAGTAGGCACGGGCTTCCTTTTCTTGCCTGACTGCATGAACCATGGTGTTCCTGCTAGATGTATGTGGCAGCACGTCTTTCCCTGTATGCTGATGTGCATTGCGTGCTGCATCCTTTTATATCCATGGAGCTGATGCAATTCATACTCCCCGCATGTCAGTGAACGCTCTGCTCAGCATTTCCTTTGTTTCTATAGGCATCGTGATGCATCCGCTTCATCCACTATGTTCATCCGCCCCTTCTGCTATGCGTTCCGCTTTGAAATTCTCCCCCAGACCTCCTTCGGATGTGTCATCCGCTTCATGCTTTTATCCACTAGCTTCCTATGAACATCTGTTTAACATCCCCGCTACATACTAATCCGTGTCCGTTCTTTTCCGTTCTGTTTTATGCAAATTATTCACCACTTTTGGGAGCGGTGACAAGGATGGAGCGACCCCCGAAATTTTGCTCATCCGCTGTGTCCTTTATGCATACGTTTTGCATCTGTCAGCCAGTGGGACCGGGCCTTTAGTAAGCATTTAGAAGCAAAGAGGAACATACATGCCAAATTTCAAGTTTGTAGGCTTTACAGTTCTGGAGATTTCATGATGAGTGAATGATACTTGTCTTTTATATATAAGTTGCAGTTTCATCCACACACATAATACCTTGTAGCTGTGTTCAAAATCAAATTATAATATCCAGAATCCCACTCAGTAGTCGGTCAGTTTATTACAGTCTTAGATAAGAATGTTCATGAGTGATCTGTAGCATACACACATATGAAATTTTTAAAAAATCACTTGAGACAAAATTTATAATAATAAAACAACCTGACTAGGACTTGTGAGTAAATTTCAGAAGGAAAAACCTGCTTCTGGGTTATAATGAAGTAGTAGCTAAAATTATATAAAATAGGACAATATGTACAATTGTAAAAATGTGATGGTATTTAAAATGTAGTCATGATATTTATACTGATCTGACAATATCTAAAATTACACACAATATATTTATGTAGCAGCGCCTTGCCCAATCAATTTCTAATGGATCTTAGCTGCTGCTCTGCAGCCTAGCCGTGTGTACTCTCCTAACTGGCAGTTTAGCTGTAAGCAGTTTCTGGGCATAGGCCGAATCTGAGTAAATGGTCTGTTAATCAGAGGATGGATAAATCTGATTTGAATGTCTCTATAGAAGGAGAAATGGAGAAGGGCATCTTGTTCTTCTTCTATGGTTCCCACTTCTCCAGAATCACAGAGGAGAGACTTTTTAGCCAATATCCCTATTTGTCATCCAATCCTATAAGAGGTGACAGGATCAGGGTTAGGCGGCAGAGAAAACTTTCCAAGGTCTGGGTGTATCTAGTTGGGCATGACAATATTTCTATTTTCTGCTGATGACTGTAAAGCTAAGTATGTTGGTTCTGGTGGCTATGAATTCTGAAAGTTACATATTCACAGGGAACCAATTGTAAGAGTCAAAGTTAAACATTAAAAGACTGTACTCTTAACTATTTTTCCCCCCAGGCTATTCCCCAGCTGCATCACCTATCAGGGAAGATTTGGCTATAAAAATCCAGAAGGTCATTAAATGGCAAACATCTGGTGATCTTCTGGATTTGGTTTAGTGGTTTGCTACTCTGAATACATCTATTAAACAGAACTGCATTTCCCCAAATTTAGTTTATCAACTAAAAAGCTTCCAGATCTGGGCTGCAAAAGTCTGAAAGCCTAGTGGATGTCAGCAAAGCATTTTGTGTATCTGTTTGCTTTCATCTCATGGTTGTCTGTAGTTTTGCAGCTGGTGGCCCTATCATACTCCCCATTCTCCCTGCTGTAGAAGAAAGAAAGACTACATCTAAGTACTGTAAGTACTTGCAAACTTTTCCTTTATTTCAGTCAGAAAAGCTACTGATGTTTTATTTTTTTTAAAGCAAACTTTATTGAATATACAATTAAAATAAATGAACAAACACATTCACAACATAGAAAAACAAAGAAAGCAAAAAAAAATGAATCAAGGGCAATTCCATTATCGACACTTTGTGGTTCCTTATTTTTTATCATTATTGGTCATATTTACAATTAAATCTTAATGCAAGTATACAGTTACTACCGATGTAGCTTAATCTCCTTCACATTTTAATAATGTTTACTGTTATATTATCTATCTTTGTTCTATCCAATTATATCAACATTTCCAACTCTTGTAATATTCTGGTGATTCTTTATCCTTAAGTGCTTGGGTCAATTTATCAACTTCTGCATAGTTTACTATTTTTCTGAATAGTAATTTCCTCTGTTGGAATATAGGCTTATTTCCAACATTGTGCAAAAGCTAATCTAGCTGCAGTAAGTATGTGTAATATTATATATTTAGCTTTTTGGGAAGTTGTCTATTGAATATCCCTAATAGGAATTATTCTGGTTTTAATTCAATCTGCTCAGCTGTATAATTTCCTCCAACCATTTTTTGATTCTCTGCCGGTATCTTTGGGCTTCTGTACAGGACCACCACATATGATAGAATGTTCCGTGTTTCTTTTTAGATTTCCAGCAATTCGGATTCTAGTTAGGAGACATCTTCGCTAATCTCAAAGGAGATTGATGCCATCCCTAAAACATTCTATAGGCATTTTCTTTATATGTTGCCAATTTTGTGATTTTTATTATTCCTGGTCCAGACCTTTTCCCATTCTACTAAAGTGATGCTACATCCTATATTTCTACTCCAAGTTATCATATTGCCTTTGACTATTTCCTCCTCTAATTTTATGTCTAAGAGGTAGTTGTAAAATTTGGTTATTTTTTTTTGTCTGAACCTGGTAAGCTTTTATCTAATTGTTATGACTTACTGTAGATTCCAAAAACTTTCTTATCCTGTCTATATCTATTTTGTATTTGGCGGTAAGCCCACCAGTCAATTCGTAGCCCTTTTTCTTGGAGATCTTACCATGATTTTAAAGTTTCTTGTGCACCCAGTAGGTCTTTATATTTTATCATCTTGTTAATATCCAGATTGTTTGGATATATCATCACCTCCATCACTGAGATCCAAATCGGAATCTTTAAATAGTGTTTTTTCTTTATTTTATTCCAATTAGCCAATAAAGAGTAATTACATGTCTGTGGAAGTAATTCTGTTTGGTTTTCCCTGTGTCCCATAAGAACGCATGCCATCCCCTCTGGAAATCATGGCCTTCTAGAAATAGTATTCTTTTATTCGATAAATTTACCCATTCTTTCAGCCATAGTCCCATGCTGTTTTAAATGTTAAAATAGTTTTGAGTTCCAGTGGCCAGCTGAATTTGACATGAAAAGGAACAAAACAAAGAGAGCTCCTCTCTGAATAAAGTAGAGACAATGGCCTGGCTTCTCATTATTTTCTCTGATGTAAACTGGCCATTAATGCTTCAGATCACCACTGGCCTCAAGGTATCCCTCCCATCAAATTTAATGTTTAGGTCTCCCAATTGTCTCTGGAAATTTCAGCCATAAGCTGCTAAGAAATAGTAGCATAATTCTAATTGCTTTGCCTCCAATCCTCCATATATGTGTGTGTGACAGAAAGAGAGAGTGGGTGGATAGCGTTAAACTGATGTGTCAGCCTTCATTCAGGCTTTCATGTTCATCCCTCCACAATACATAATTTTCAACACGTATTCCTCAAAATAAAATAAAATAAATCAAGAAGTTCCATTCTTACCCAATGTGGTTACATGATGTCCTGCCTGACCACCGAAAAGTTGCTGAATGCCTGCTTCTGTCAGAGGAGCTATTAAGAAACACTGCTGCATTTTTAACTATAATAGAAGGGAAGGAATGTGGCGAACAAGAGCCAGATTGGTCTAGTGGCTAAGGCACCAGGCTGGTAACAGGTGACATGTCTTCAAGTCTCATCTTAGCCATAAAAGTCAGTTGAGTGATTCTGAGCCACTCATCTCTCTCAGCCCAAATCAACTTACTAGTTGTTCTTGTGGGGAAAATAGGTAGAGAAAGGTGTGTTGGATATATTTGCTGCATTCAGTTATTTGCAAAAAATAAAATAAAGATAGAAATACTTCTGACTGAAGTGGGAAGAAACTTGAGGGAATTAGGAGAAAGATAGCTGAAAAATAATGAAGATGGAAGAGGACTGGATGGATTTGAACTTCACAGCATATTTTTAAAAAGCATCCAGAGTTAGATTCAAACTCATTTTTCTCTTTTCTTTTGTCTGCGTCCTTCACCAGAGAAAACAAGGAACCTTACTTGATGTGAGATGAAGGAACTTCATTGTATTTTGAACTTAGCTGATAGACGAATGGAGACTTGTTCCCACCAACTCTTTATCATGTAAAGGCCCTGTCACACTGGCCGACGGATGCAAAACGTTTGTAAAAAGGACACAGCGGATGAGCAAAATGTTCCA
>BHFT01002550.1:0-14615 GCA_004320025.1 Laticauda laticaudata | reverse complement strand
TAAAGACAAAAATGAGTCTCTGGCACTCCTCTTGGTCGCTCAGTGTCAGGGCTGAGGGTTCCAGGTGCGTGGTGGAGTGGCTGGTGCTGGAGGGCTTGTCATCAGCTCCTCCAAAAGCAGAACCAGCAGAAGCCCCAGTCCCAGAAGACAGCGACCCGTGCGTGCAGAAGCCCCAGCAGAACCAGAGTGAGGGCCAGGGGGCCGGATGGTAGCCCCTGTCCCTCTTGCAAGGGGCTGGCAGCAGATGGCTGAGGCTTGCTGTGCTTTAGCATGGTTGTGGGGTTGCTGGCTGGCCAAGGGAGGCTGGCAGGCACCAAGGCTTTGCAGGGAGGCTGGCAGCAAGGCTGGCAGGCAGAGGCAGACAGCAAGGCTGGCAGGGAGGCTTGCAGCAGACCTCGCAGCAGGACAGGCAAGGCAGTCGATGTGTCTGGAAGCAGGTCTTTCTCTGAATGTGACCTGCTTTTGAGCTTGCTCCGTTATATCCACGGCTGATGCAATGCATCCTCCCCGCATGCGCAATTAACGCTCGGCATCCGCTTAGGCTTCCGCTGTGCATCCGCTGTGCATCCGCTTCATTCCGCTGTGCAATCTGGCTCCTGCATCCTCGTGATCCGTTCGCCTCCACTTTGCTGAGGTCCCCCCGAAGCCTTGCGGATGTGCCATCCACTGCCCTCCGCTTCATCCGCTGGGGCTCCGTTCCGCATCCACTTTCAATCCGCCCTGCGTCCTCCCCGCACATCCATGTTATCGCGCTCCAGTTATGCAAATTTTTTTGCCCCTTTGAGAGCGAATAACAACGGAGGAACCATTTTTCTCGTCCGTTGTGTCCGTTTGCATCCGTTGGGCAGTGTGACAGGGCCTTAGAAAAAATGGAAATGGCTATTGAAGAACAAGAAGAAGAGCTTCAGAGGAGAGGAGTGACTCAAGGAGAAGTTCATTTTAAATAGACAAGTTTCAACACACAAAGGACACTACAAAGAAGTGGGGAAAGAAGAAAAGATTAAAAAGTGAGATTTAAGAAGGCAATCAAAAGGGGGATTATCTGTGAAGTTGGGAAAGACAAGAAAAGACCCAGAAAGAAAAGGGGAAAGGAAGATATTAAGAAAGAAATATAAACTGGAATGAGAAAAAGATATGGGAAAAGAGGGGGAGAGAAACAGTAAAGAAACAGGCTCATGAAATAAAGAAATACAGAAATAGTAAAATGTTGAAAAAGAAATTGTGTTTTTCAAAAGATAATGGTTGATGAATTAAAAAGGGGATTCTGCAGGTGAACAAGGGGTAATAAGAATGTTTCTGCAATAAAATATATTAAGAAATAGTGTAATATAGATAACTGATAACTCTTATTAAAAATTAAGGGTAGAAAATATATGCTGCAGAATCCAAATGAAAAGATGTAATGATTTATTTGTAACTTCTTAAAAAATATACGTTTATTGGGAATCAAGATGAAGGAATAAAGGTATATTTTAATAATTGAGGTATCATACTCAAGAAGCAAGTAAAAGGGGGAGAAACCTATACTTGTTTTTGTTTTTTTCTTTAGTGTTAAAATTGTGTATTAATCTAGAAATTTATAAAAAGAATGTGTAATGAAAAGGGAATATGACAGATTAAAGAACCACCACTAAAATTAATAAGTTAATATAGACCATTAAAAGACAAGGAGAGACATTGGTAACCTTTGATTATTATTATTATTATTATTTATTATATGATATTAATTATATTATTATTATTATTATTATTATTATTATTATTTAATTATTATTATTATTATTATTCAAGCACATATTTGTTTATCCTTTATTTTTAAAAATAAATATTGAAGGGTTATATTTGAAATAATTGAAAATGAAACAAAAAGATTTTCAATTGAGATTAATGAAAGAGGTTAGAATTAATGTGTTTGTTCTCTCCTTTACATAGAATAATTTGGCAATGGAAAAGGTAATAAAGAAATTAAGTAGCATACATCAATTGTATAATTGCTGTCATCATTGCAGGTGATGACCCAGAAATATGTTGTCCACTAAAAAGAGATTTTTGTTTTTAATGTGAAAAACTGAATAACATTTGTTTAAAAAATATGATAATATTTTTATCATATTTTATGATATTATTATATGATAATATGATATTATTGTCATATTTTATTTTATAAAACATGATAATATACTTTTACAAGTGGCAAAGATTCAGAAAACCTTTTCTTGGAAGTTGGAAAATCACTCTTTTCACAGGTGCATCCAGGAACTGGGAAAGTAAGATGTGTGAGTGACTAACGTTATTAACTTCTATAGCACTACAGGCTGAAGTACTAGAATTGCCTCTTTGAACTGACGTGTAATGTCCATAATACTATAACAATGGTAGTCTGTTACTAACTAATGTATACATACACCTTTTACAGCATATAATCATGCTGTGATCAATGGAATTTGCTGCATTAAATAGTTATATTTGCTGCTCAATGGGAGGGACTATAATGTAGAATTGACTGAGTTTTATACAGAGTTTCTTGCTATCCCCTGATTTTTTTTTAGCAGCACATACCCTATTATCAAACAATTCTACCGTCAATTTTCAAGAGCTGGGTGTGGTACAAACTTTGGCTTCTTTATCCCAAAGTGTCTAAAAGCATTGAAGGGCATGTTGGATATTGACTATCTATCAGAATACACTTGCTTCTTTGACCTGCACAAAAAGCCCCCTCTGATAGATCATATTGTAATATCAAGGGTCCTAGTTTTCCATCTGTTTAGAATTACAATTGTGATGCATCTTGATAGTGATGACTTTCCAATTGTTCTGCTGTTGAGAATGCCTCCATATATTGCACATCTGAATGTTAATTCTATTCCTAAAATGGATCATGAAGTAGGTCCAGCTAGAGTTAAAATAGTCATGTTGACAGGATCATCTAGAGGAAAAATATTAGAATCTGAACAGGCGGTCCAGATTCACTTTGCAGACATGGAGGGAGGTTTGGATGGAATTGTTCTAGAGAATTTCAATGAATCCCTGTTGCTCTTATAAGCATTGTTAAGCTAAACAACCCCCCCCCCTCTAAATTAAGGAATAAAGTAGGCAACTCCAAATCATGGTTTGATTCAAACAGTTGAATAACAAAAAGGTCTTTTTTGGTACGATCTCTATGTATCTAGACAAAATCAAAACTCAACCAACATTTCAGAACTGCAAAACAGAAAAACCGGTGAAAAAGACCATTACAGTGCAAAAGACAGAGGGAGCTGCAAATGTCTGATAACATCTGACATCAGCAGCTCACTCTGCTCTGGAGAATTCTTTTGTGCAATTTGCCAGGACATTTTTCAATGTTCACACTATTTTACCCAATCATACTATTTTATTTATTTAATTTTGTTGTTTTTCAGACATGTACAAGATAACAAATATAAGTATGAACATAAACAAGAATAAAGGGAATAAATACAGATAAATGGGGACAGTAAGACAGGGACGGTACGCACACTGGTGCACTTATGCACGCCCCCTTTAAGGACCTCTTAGGAATGGGGTGAGGTCCATGGTAGACAGTTTGAGGTTGAAGCAGTTAGAGGTTGAGGCTGTAACAACAGAGTCAGGTAGGTCGTTCTAGGTGTTGACCACTCTGTTACTGAAGTCGTATTTTCTGCAATTGAGTTTGGAGTGGTTTACCTTAAGTTTGTATTGTTTGTTTGCCCATGTATTATTGTGACTGAAGCTGAAGAAGTCATTGACAGGCAAGATATTATAGCAGACCATTTTGTGAACTATGCTTAGATCAGACTGCAGGTGCTGCAGTTCCAGATTATCCAGGCCCAAAATACTAAGGATTGATGCAGACACTATACCCAGCTGAGCTCTAGTTATCTGCAGAGAAATTACTTGTTTGGCTGAAGAGATTGAACTGAGAAAAGCAGGCAGTGATTTTACCATTAAACTAATTACAGTTAGTAATGTAGATTTGTGGACCTCTGTATTACTTCCCTTCTTACTTCCCTTCTATTCCTTTAGAGAATATTGCCAGATATTGATGGGAATGTAGTTTGGTAAAGGGTAAAAGGATTGTTCCTTCTAATTATTGATTTGTTAGCTTACTGAATATTATTAGGAAGATGCATGTTATTTATTTAAGAGAGAAACTACTGGACTGGCAGTGCAGCTATTAGCAGATAATCAGATTGGCTTCAGAAAAAGTCCCAACCATATAGACCGAGTCCTGAATAAGAAGTTTTCTTTTATATTTTAAATAGGTAGGTAGGTAGATAGATAGTTATGTATGTATGTAGGTACATAGATAGATAGACAGATAGATAGATATGTAGATAGATAGATAGATAGATAGATAGATAGATAGATAGATAGATAGATAGATAGATAGATAGATAGATAGATATGTAGGATCCTTGGTTAAATGTTTATTTGATCACTTTTTTCTCTTTTTTGTACACTTTTTTCCTTTTTGTTGTTGCTAGTGTTGAAAGTATGCTTTGTTTAGTTTTGTTTGTTTTCATATTTTGCATTTTATCTTTTATAATAAAAAAATAAATATTATAGTAAAAAACCATTTTGGTGGAAAAATATACAGCTAAATCTAAGATCAATGTTATATGTTGCCTTTGTAGACTTTAACTTATTATTTGACTCAATTTCCTTTATGTTTGGCAAAGAAGGAAGGAATTCTCCACCTATATTTCCTGACTTTTTTTTATTCTAGAATTTTCAACTTCCATAAGGATTCTAGAATAAAAGACCAGTGTTCCTGCTCCAAATATTATCCCTTGATTATCCCATCATGTGAAGTACACATTGGTACTTGTCTGGGTAGCATTGAATATTTTCAGCATCTAGTAAAGATTTATTGAGGACATTTATTTCTTTAGCAGCATCAAGAGCTTTTCTTTAAAGGAAAGAGCTTGATTATTGTTCTCCAGAGATTAAAGCAAAATTGCTTTGTTGAATAGCTCTTGTGACAGCCATTTCAAAAATTCATTACACATCTATCTTTCTTTGATATCATTCTTTTGTGCATGTTTTGCATGTGGAGAAATCATGATTTTTGTATCTTTATAAAGCTCTACATTATCAAGTGTGCCTTATTACAGAGATTAACTTGGGCTTTTATAGCAAATATGAGATAAAGAATTCCTTTCGTTGATTAATATCCACCACTATGCCGAAGGCATAGTGACTCTAAGGATGGATAATAAAAGGATATCGTGAGCCCATGCTCATAATCTTTTTGAGACTATAAGGTTGCAGTGGTTGGCAAAGCAATGATTACTTCCTTTTTGCCCATAAGAATACATTCTACTAAAACATCTATTTGTTGCATTGCTTTGAAAATAACATTCATTAAATCTCCTTGTTTGAAAATTTTGCTTCAGCCTACATCAATGTAGAGAGCCAGTTTGGGATAGTGGTTAAGGCTCCAGGCTAGGAACTGGGAGATTGTGAGTTCTAGCATTGCCATAGGCTCAAAGTGATCTTGAGATAGTCCCTCCTTCTCAACTCTAAGAAGGAGCCAATGGCAAACCACCTCCAAAAACTTGCCAAGAAAACCACAGGGACTTGAGAAGATAGTTGTCAAAATTCAATACTGATTCACAGGTGTGGGCCTGCATGTGAGTATGTGTGTGCGCACACACACACAGTCAGTACAAAGCAAATCTTTGGATCTGATAATGATATAACTGCCTGCATAGATATCTTCTAGGGCTAAATTCAGAGCAACCTGGAGCTCTGAAGCAACATACAACTCTCAGCTCTTTATGAAATTTTAGAAAGGGTTAGAACAGCATGCAATTAAAACCAATAGTAAAGGTCTTTTTCTTTGTAGACTTCCCTTGGAGGAATGGGAAGGACAGAGAAGTAGCCATCAAAAAGAAGATGTATTCAGGAGAGTGGATCATGCCATTCATTTTTGGTTTCAACATAATCCTACTTTTACCACAAGCAGATGACTTCTGAGAATCTGTCTGTTAATTGTAAGGGCTGGCAACACTTGTAGGAGAAATGAAATGCCATGTAATCCTAGACAGCTTTACTTTTCCTTAAAGTTTAATCGTTTTTATGGATTCCTTTATAGGGTTTTTGACTCTGCCATCCCCAAATCTTTACCAGGTACTATGTGCATATAAGCAGGAAAAAAAAGAAAACTACTAATAAGCAATCAAATAATACTAGGAAACAAATAAAACAATATAAATTGTAAATATACAAGCAACACATTTATAGTCATAAGTGAGAAGAGATAGGTAATAGGAGGGATGAGAAGAATAATAGTAATATAGTCTTATTAAGTAGTGTCGAGGGAATTACTTGTTTAGCAGAGTTATGGCATTTGGGGAAAAACTTCTTGTGTCTAGTTGTTCTGGTGTGCAGTACTTTATAGAGTTGTTTTGAGTGTAGAAGTTGAAATAAGGTATGTCTAAAGGCTAGGTCCCACTGACCGACGGATGCAAAACATATGCAAAAAGGACACAGAAGACAAGCAAAATTTCAGGGGTGGCTCCATCCATTGTTATTCGCTCCAAAAAGTGCCCCAAATTTGCATAAACAGAACAGTAAAGAACGGAATGGAATGGACGGGGGTAGTATATAGCGGGGATGTTAAGCAGATGTTTGTAGGAAGCCTAGCGGATGACAGCAGACGGAAGCGGATGATACATCTGAAGGGCTTCTGGGGGAGAATTGCGAAGCGGACGCATAGTGGAAGGAGCGGATGCGTGGCGGATGACGTGGATGCATCACGGACGCCTATAGGAAGCAAAGCGGATGCATAGCGGATGCATAGCGGATGCGAAGCGGATGCAAAGCATTCACTGCGCATGCGGGGAGGATGAATTGCGTCATCGCTGCGGATATGAAAGGATGCAGCTCGCAAGCAGTCAGCATTCAGAGGAAAGACGTGCTGTCACATACATCTTGAAGGAACACCATGGTTCATCAGTCAGGGAAGAAGAGAAAGCCTGTGCCTACTCCTGCCAGCCCTGCCGAGGCAAGAAGGACAGACCACCATCCCACCCCTGCACTGACTCTGAAGCTGCTGGTGCTTCTACTGCTGGTGCTGCTGCTGGTGGTGCTTCTCCTGCTGCGCTGCTGTGGTGCTTTCCTGTGCTGTGGTGGTGGTCTGCTGCTGTGGTGGACCAGCCCCAAGGCCCTAAGCCCCTGCCTGCTCAAGCCCCTGAATGCCCTGCTGCCTGAAGCCCCTGCCAGAGGGAGGAAGAGGCATGGGAAGGAGAAGGGAGAGAGGAAACAGTACACACCTTTCTGAGAGCATGAGGAGCAGGTGCTGGAATGGCTGAGGGAGAACGAGTACCTGTGGAGAAAGGGCACAGATTCTATCACGACACCAAGAGGAAGCAGGCAGCTTGGAGAGACAAGGCAGAGAGCCTGGGCTACACTCAGAACTACTCCTGGGATGGAAGAAGCACATGCACACCTGGTATGGCAAGCCTACACCTGAAAAAATCTGGCCAGGCCGCTGTCAAGTTCACTGACCAGGAGATGTATGTCATGGCCAAGGTGCAGCTTCCTGGAGGGTGAGGTCCACCACCAAGGACAGCCCCTCTGACAACCCCTCTCCCTCAGACAGCCCACAGACAGCCAGTACTCTTCCAGCCAGGAGACAGCTACACTGTCCAGGCAGGTGTCTTCGGAGGGCCCCATGGCAGAGACCCCCCGACAGCTGCACTCCACATGCCAGAGGATGTGGAGGATCCCCTGTTACAAATGGAGGAAGAAGCGGCAGCCACCCGAGACCAACCCACGTCCACCCCCAGCTCCACCTCCACAGAAACAGGCAGAGAGGCAGAGGCAGACTGGAGGACCAGAGCCACACTGTCCTGTTGGAGATCAGGGACACAGTCAAAACCAGCACAGATCTTCTCTCTCAGCTGGTGCACAGCGACATACCTCCTCAAACCAGAAGCCCTTCATCACCGACGTGAGCCAGACCATCATGGACCTGTCTGAGGCCCATACCAGGTGATGAAGCAGAAGATCACAGAACTTCTGCACAACCCTCCAGGCCCAGCTGAACCTGCTCCAATCTAGTCCAGGTCTGCTCCTCCACCCTAGGCGATGTCACAGCCCTTCATGGCTTTCAACACCCTCACCTTCCAAGCCTACCACTACCAGGACTTCCCACAGCAGAGGCAGCCCTTCCCAGTCCAGGCCCAGGTCATCGCATGCACAGAGGCCTCACCTTGCCAGCTGCAGACCAGACAGCCCCACGACACTCCTCCTTCCTCCACCCATAAGCCAAGCCCTCAATGGACAATCTGTCATCAGTCTTGGGCCTAACATCCAGTTCCTTGATGTAGGGCCTCTCAACCTCACGGGACTGAGTCAGCTCTCTGAGAGCTTCCTGAACACACCATCCCTGTTGTACTCTCGGGCCAAGCACCCCAATGGTGCCTCAGACCAGCACTCAAGCCATAGCCACCTCCACAGTCCCTGGCAGCTTGACAGCTGAGACCATTGACATGCCTCAGAGTGACTGAGAATAGTGCCAGAGACTGAGTTTACCTGTTCACTTATATTTGCTAAAGACACTTTACTTGCTTCATTTTTGCTTTTTTAATAGTCATACAGTTTACTCTCAGACAGTTTTAAATAAAGGTTATCTTTTGCTTCACACACTTGGTTCTATTTATTTAGTTAATAAAGTGTTGGTGAAAACTTTGAAAAAATGGTTAAGCCTTTGCATGCTTGTGGATGGGTAAGGATAGTTGTGGATGGGTAAGGATAGCTGTTGGATAGGTAAGGATAGCTGTGGGATAGGTAAGGATAGTTGTGGGATGGGTATAGGATATGATTGGATAGGTAAGGATAGCTGTGGTGAGGTAAGGATAGCTGTGGGATAGGTAAGGATAGCGTGGATAGGTAAGGATAGTTGTGGATGGGTAAGGATAGTTGTGGGATAGGTAAGATAGCTGTGGATAGATAAACCTCCAGTGCAAGCATAGTGGGACTGTATGGTCCACCCACACATATGGACCTTTATATCAATAACAATTTTACATTAATCAACACATTTAAAAATAAACAACGCTCTTTATTAATTGCCCTATTCATTGTAAGGCCACTCAACATACATGGCACAATCTCATCAGTGTTATGAAGACAGGCTCAAGGAAGCATCCATTAACCATCTATCATCCTGTTCTTGCCACTCACACTGCTCCAGCTGGGAGTTGCACCAGTGTTTCAGGAGGTTGCGCTGCTTCTTCCCTTTACGTAAAGCTCTGTTGGGGCCTTGTACATCAACAGTGTCTATCAGGTTTAGTCCTGCCTCCTATCACCAGGCTCCATGTTCCCCATTCCTGTTGATGGTCCACAAGCCTGTTCTGCAACACTGGTCGCGGGAGTGCGCATGACATTGTGCAGGATGCAGCAAGTTCCATGATGCTCCTCACAGTCCCTGGGTGATCTTCGATGTGGTGAGAAGTACCTGGAACCTGTGGCCAGGATGCCAAAGGCTTTCTCCACACCGTCTTGCCTGGACAGCCTGTCAGTTGAAGATCCTCTCTTCACGGGTGAGGATCTTGAAGTGTAGACTTCATGAGGTAGGTTCTGAGGAGAAGGCATTCATCACCATGAATGAGTAGAGCACATCTTTGGTGTCATTGGGTTAGGCGGTCTGGATCTGGAAAACCGGATGTGGTTGCATTCCAGCCCATCCTTGAGTCACTGGCATTGTTATACCTGGGCATTGAAGCTGACCCGTTGCCTGAAGCATCGATGTACATGAACTTGTAGTGCAGCATCAAACCATGGCAAAAGGATGATACTGAAGAATCTTGCTAGTTGTATAATTGGACCCTGAGTTGGCTGGAGCTTTGCAGGCCATGTGCTTCCATCTATGGCTCCAACGGTTGTGGGGAAAGTTCCACCTCTGATACCACTCTTCTGCAACTTTCCTCCAGCCTTCTTCAGTGGTGGACACTGGAGGAGTCTCCACGTGTTCTTCATGATGCCTGCACCACTTCTCTGACCACTTTGCTGATGCTGTTGTTGGCATCCTCCAGGGCATACTGCATGTTTCTGTATTGTGTTTCCAGAGCCAGGTGGCGCAGAGTCAGTGCCACCTTCAGTACAGGGTCCAGACTGGGATGGAAGTTGGTGTTTTCTTGGTCAACCTGGGTCTCAGAACGCTCACAACTTCGTCAAACATGGCTGGTGGCATCCTCATGAAGTGCTGGAATGCCACGAGTGTCTTCATTCTCAGCTCCCCATCAGCTTGTCATACAGTCCAAACTCCACTCTTCTCCAATTCCAGCAAGGCTGAAGAGGTCTGTACACCACAGCTGCTGACTAATACTGAGATCCAGATTGATTTCCTCCCCCTTTTATATTAGAAATATCGGTTGTCCACTAGGTGTCCTTCCACATACTCTAGGCATTACTCCAGACATACTAAATATCGAGATACATCCATATACAAACTCTTTTGTCTGTTTTAATGCTTTATATACAAGATGCATCCGCTTACATCCTTTCTATTTCCATGCTACTAACGCTGTGTGGACGTTCTGCGTACCTTTTGCTTCCTCCCTCTTTCCATTTTCAGCTGCACAGATGTGAGTTGTGAGGATGTCCAGAGGATTCCAAGAGAGATACAGTGGATGTGTAACGGATAACAATGGACATAGAACGTTTGTTGCCCGTATGTTGTCGCGGATGTATATCGTACGCAGTTGAAAGTTCATCTGCTCAAAAAGTTTTGTGCAGCTCCAACTTCTTTCGCAGATGAAATCGTAGTGGATGGGATGCTCGATGGATAGAACATATGAAACACGTATGCAGTGAGTACACAACGGATGCATCGCGTTTTCCAACGGATGTAAGCTTTTTTGTCCGTTTACATCCTCTTTGCATCGTTGGGCAGCTGGGACATGGGCTTAGAATGTGAGGGTTCTGTAGTATTTTCACAGCCCTCTTTTGGAGCCATGCAGTGTCAGGTCCTCAGTGGGCCAGTGTGGTGAGCAAATACGTTCGCAATCGTTTTATTGCAGTTCTAATTATCCGTTGAAGTCTGTGTCTGTCTTGTTGAGTTGCAGAACCAAACCAGACAATTATAGAAGTGCAAATGACAAACTCAATAATTCCTCTGAAGAACTGAATCAGCAGCTCCTTGTCCAGTTTGAGCTTTTTGAGTTGGCACAGAAAAATTGAATCATCCAGTCTCCATAACATTCTCTGAAAATCTTTAAAGTTTTTAGCCAACAGCAAGGCATAATCTGAATAAAAAAGAATATACTGATTCATCTCTGCCATCATCACAAGTATTCTGTATAGATTTGTCCATAAATTCATTGTATAACCAATAACCATCAAAAAGCTTTGATCCCTTACTAGGTAGTTTCTAACTTAGGATAACTAGTGATGTCCCCAAGTGTTTGCTGCTTTCACAAAAGGTGTTGCAATATTTATGAACTTCCAAAATATACATGATTGGCTACTGTGTGACAAAGAATGAAAGATCAGATAAATCCTTTGTAGCCATATGGCTACATAATGGCTCACATACTGTATGCAAAATAGCTTTATTCCATTATCTGGAGAAGTTCTGTGTTTCCTATTTTTTCTCATACTTTTTTTATTAAAAGCTTCAAAAATAACATAAAAGGAAATTAATTTAACTATCTCTGCAAGTTCTGTCATCTTCACTAATCTTTCCTGTGTTGTGGGTCATGTCAAATCTTTCCACTTTTGAACATATAAATGGTCTTGTTATATATAATTACTAAGTTCCATTAGTTTTTTCCAGTTTTCTGTCCATTAGTCCACCCTAAAAGCCTTTGGTTCCAATGTAACTTTAGTCTTTAAAAATCTTCTGAATTAATATATGTATATGTCTACAATTTTTCAGCTTTTGTACATATCTAGTAAACATAATAAAATGACCCTTCATATAGTTTAGAAAAAGATTCAAAATATCTTTATACATTCAAAACAATTTCTCTGGTGACCAATGATACATCATTTTGCAAAAATTCTCTTTAAGATTGTAACATAATGTAAATTTCAATTTGTTCAACTACATATTTTCACACTGATCCATTTGTATATTATAACTACATTATTCAGCCCATGTCATCATATATTCTTGTTCTCTTCTTTTTTCTTTTATATACACAATTAGCAATAACATGTTCATCCATTGGTATATAGTTCTCAGTTTTAAAACTCAGTTTTACATTTTTCAAAACCATAAAATCTTTCTCCACTTTAAATCTTTCTAATAACTGTACACAGGAAAATAATTCACTATAGAACCTCCTTAAAACTTCTCTTGTTTTATTTTATAATCCTATTCAGAAAATTCTAGTGTATCATAGTAAGTTAACTTTTTATACTTATTTTTCATTTTTTATCTATAAAATGCATTTTTGGGCATAATCTTAATTTATATTCATTCCTAATTTTAAGATTGATTTTAATATGATTTTAAAATCTACATTAACCTTAATTTTATCTTACCATAAATTTCCATGCCACCCAAATCTGAAATTCTTCAAATTCCATTAGCCTTCTATTTCCGAATAACATTTACCCTTTCACCCCAGCTGGACAACAGGCAGCAAAATACAATTTCAGATCTGGTAGATCTGAATCATTCTCTTTGGATCTTATAATACTATGGGTTGGTATTTAAATCATTTTTCTCTTGTCATACAAATTTAGACATATCTTTCTTCAATTGTGGATCAGTTGATAAAACAGGTATTGTCTGAGACAAAAATAACATTCTAATTAAAACATTCATCTTAATTACAGAAATTCTACCCAACAATGCAGTGCCCTATGAGTAATTTTGAAAGAACATAAAATTCATATTTTTTGTAGTTATACCCAAATATTTTACCTTCTTCTTAATCTTAAAATCTGTGTTATTCATTAATCCTGTTTGAACTCATATCTTCATGTTTTCTGTCAACATCTTTTTCTTCTGTTTATTAATCTTGAAACTTGCTCAAGGCCCCAATTCTTTTAATTTATTCATTAAAAGTTCAGATCCATTTAAGGGAGCTGCCAAAACCAGGATCAAATCATATGCAAAGGTTCTTAACTTGAATGATTCTTTTTCAAATTTTATACCCTCGTGTTTCTTATTATCTGTGCTTCTCAAAATGCCTTGAAAATGCTCTAATACACAAGTGTTCAGCTTTTCCCAGACCAAAGTATATAATTGGCTATCAAGCAAGATCCCAAGATCACACCCCTAAAAATAGTGGTAGGGTGAAGACCAAACTATTTCATTTCATATCTTTTATAATCTACAAAAGTTATAATTAATATTATTCTCCAAGCATGCATTTAATAATATTCTCCCTATGCCATGATTTTGGTCTTACAGGAATAACTCTGGTGGGCCTGGGAAGGCTTTCGTGAGGATTAAGCGCAATCCCCAAATTGTACACCTCTGGAGCTTTTGGGAAAAGGCAGATGAATTCTGTTGAGAAAAATAGATAAAGGATGGAGGTCTGTGTAGCAATCTGTTCTAGCCATTGCTAAATATATATCTGAAAATGCAAAATGGTATAGAGGAATAACTGATCTAGAAAACTGAAATAGTTTGCATATTTTTTTCTAAAAACACCCAAACAGAACTTCTTTTATAACTATCTGTTACTCCATCCAATCCTTTCCTAACTCGATTGGATAAGCCAAGTTTCCATCAGTGTTTTTTAACCTTGGCAATCTTAAAATGTGTAGACTACAGTTCTCAGAATTCCCCAAACCAACATGACTGGTTGGAGGATTCTGGAAGTTGAAGTCCACACATCCTAAAGTTGCCAAGTTTGAAAACACTGGTTTATACCTAGAGAAAGTACCATAAGGCTTAAGGAAGGCACCTTCAACACCTCCGTTTTATTTATTTATTAAATTTATACACTGCCCATCTCGATCTCCAGAGCAACTCTGGATGGCTATCCATTATGCACTACTCAGAACTGAAGGAATGGGTTACCAGATTCCAATAATCCATCTGAGCTCCTACTGTATTGTTTTTGTTGTAACATGGAGTAGTGTCAAATGAGGAGGGTTTTCTTGGGAAAGGCTACTCTTGACAAAGGACAATCCACTGAGTAGTTAGCATTTGATAACTGCTTTCTTTTTGTTGCTAGGTTACAGGCAGCATGGTTTCTATTCTTTTGGTACTCTTTTAAGTAATGTAAATAGTCTCCTTTCCACTGTATTTCCCAACTGGTATAATACTTCTGAGTTGAAACACTGAGCTTAATTAGACATAGGCATTTTTTTAAAGAGCAAATATAAGATTGCTATAGTAAAACTCTGCATCTTAAGTATGGAAGGTCCCAATGAAGATATGACAGCAGTTGGGTGAAGATTAGAAGTGCTCTGGATTAGCTTCCCTTCATTTTAGTTAGATGCGCAGGATTGTGCCAAAGAAAGGCATATATTGACAATACCCTAAAGTAGGTTTCCAAGGACCATAATATAAAATATTCATTTGACTGAGAAATACACACTTTCCTTACCTGTTTGAACTTTGAGCTTAAGCCCCTGTCACACAGCACCAACGGATGGAAAGAGGATGTAAAATGGAGAGAAAAACTTGCCATCCGTTGGTT
>BHFT01002549.1:26909-121411 GCA_004320025.1 Laticauda laticaudata | reverse complement strand
AGATAGATAGATAGATAGATAGATAGATAGATAGATAGATAGATAGATAGATAGATAGATAGATAGTTTGATTCATTTGTCTGGGAGGGTATCTTGGAGGTCATCTAGTCCAATCCACTCTTCAAGCAGGACCCTATAGTATACCATTCTGGACAAATGGCTGCCCAATATGTTTTGTTGGAGCATCCACAACCTCTGGTAGCCAGCCATTCCCCTGGCTAATTATTCCATGGCTCTTTGCTGGTTGCTTTGCAGGATGGGTCAGAGCAGGCCCAGTCAAACCTCCGCTTCCTCTCCATCCTGAAGGAGCCGTTCCAGGAACTGGCCACTCTGCGGCCCAAAGATATCCCCGAAAAACTGCCCCATCTCATCAGCCTCGTCCGGATCGTGTGGGTCAACTCCCCATACTACAATAGCCGAGAGAGGATCACGGCACTCTTCCGGAAGGTGGGGACTGCCATTATTTCCACCTCCCTCTTTTGTTCTCCTTTAAAAAAAAAACTTTTCAAAGTATTTAGAGATTTTTTTTTTTGTCCACAAAATCAGCAACGTTCTTAAAATGCAAAAATACCAAATCTGAACATGTTGACTGATAGATGGGAGTATTTGTCACTCAGGCTTGAACTGTGGAGGTACTTGGTGGTCTCTGAGCTAGGTGGTTTTCTGGCAGACGTTTCATGGCCCAACTATGTTACATCATCAGTGCTAGAGGGAGTGGCACTCCCTCTAGCACTGATGCTAGAGGATGCTAGGGGAGGAGGAGGAGGACTGTAGGATTTGGAGGGGTTTGTCCACGAGGGGATTGTGAGCCCCCCCCTCCATCTTCTCCCCAGATGAGCAACAAGATCATCCATATGTGTTGCAAAGACATTTCCTTGGACCGCCTTTTCGAAGGCTACATCAACTCGACCCGCCAGACGTTGCACAGCTGCATCTCCTGCATGTCCTCCTGGAAGGACTGCTATCAGCAGGCATCCTACATGCACAACAAGTAAGGGGGAGTGGAGTCTGGCGGGGAGAAGTTGCACTGTGCCAAGGGGCTAGTCCTCAGTGATGATGATTGGCGAGCGCTCGGATTTGCGGTGTGTGCCACGATTGGAGACCTCACTAGTGGATCTCAGAACAAACAAAATGTCCATTGGGGAAGGTGGATTTGCTTAAGGGCCAGGTGATTCACTTAACGACCGCCTGAGCTTGTCGGGGACTATACTAAAAACGGTTGTAACGATCTGTTCATGACTGGCTTTGCGACCTCACCAACTCACGATGGGAATTCCTAACCCCATTCACTGGTGGGATTCAGCCGGTTCGCAGCAGTTCACAAGAACCGGTTCTTAAATTATTTTAATCCCACGTAGAGGACGCATTCCTCACAATACAGAGGCTGCTTTTAAATGATTTTTTTAAGCGTTTAACGTGTTTTGAAATGCCCCCATTTTCACAGCATCAGGAAATATTCTGCTTGAAGCTTTATAAATTATTCTCTTTATTCTCATTTTTCACCCTCTTATGGATAACATGCAATGATTGCATTTTCCTTGTCAATTTGAGCTACTTTTGGCCTTTCATTTTCATTTTTCATTTCAATCCATTTTAATTTTGGGTGTTAATTTTCAAATCCAAACTCCCCATATTGTAAATAATCTAATATTCACCATAAAAATGTGTTTTTTTCCAGACAACATGCAGAATAGCTGAAATAGAGATTTCTTCTCAACTCTAAGCCCAAGACACAAGAGATTGGACTCCCATCTGTCAGAATCGGTGTAGGGTCTCCTGCCCCCTTCCAACTCTGCTTATCTGTTGTCTGTTATCCCTTATAAACCAGCAGTCCTCGACTTATGACTAGAATTGAGTCCCAAATTTATTTGGCTAAGGGAGACATGTGTTAAGTTAGTTTTGCCCTGTCTTACAACCTTTCCAGCTACCATTGTTAAGTGAACCACTGCAGTTGTTAAATCGATAACCCAGTTGTTAAGTGAATCTAGCTCCCCCATGGAATTTACTTAGTTGGAAGGTCGCAAAAGGGGATCACGTGATCCCAGGACACTGTGACCGTCATAAGTACAAGTCAGTTGCCAAGCCTCTGAATTTTGATCAGGTGGCCCAGGGGATGCTGCAACGGACATAAGTGTGAAACAGCGGTCTTAAGTCACTATTTTTTTAGTTGTGTCTTTGAACAGTCACTAAATGAACTGTTGTAAGTCGAGGACTACCTGAATTCCTGAGCTCTTTCCCTTGTTTTTCTGACTCCCCCCAATCAAGTTCATTTAGTGATGATTTAACCTTGTGACGGCACTGGAAAAGTGACTTATGAACGTTTTTCATACTTACGACTATTTCTGCATCCCCAGAGTCACATGATTTACATTCAGATGCTTGACAACTGACTCCTGTTTATAACGGTCGAGATGTCCCAGGATTTCAGGATCCCCTTTAACGACTTTCAGATGAACAACATCAACGGAGAAGCCTGATTCACTTAACGACCATGTGACTCACTTGCCAATGTTGGCAATTCACTTAACGATTGTGGCCAGCAAGGTCGTAAAATGGGCCAAAGCTCACATAACCAACGTCTGGGGTAACCACAGAAATGTTGAGCTCTGTTGCGGTTGTAAGTCGAGGACTACCCTGTATTGGAAGAAGCTTTCCAAACTTTTTTTTAGACTTTTTTTTCTAAATTTCCTGGGTTTCTCCCAAAAGTTGCATGTAGAATAGAATATTATATAGACTGAGCTGGAAGGGGACCTTGGAGGTCTTCTATTCCAGCCCTCCCAGTTGTTGATTTGGCTTGGAATTTTCTACCCGTTAGCATCGATCACACTTTGGATCACAACTCTGCCCCCCGGCACCCTTGAATGATTTCTCTTCCTGTGGTTGTTGTTTATACGCTTGTTACGTTTCCCCTTTGTGTGCGTGGGGAGAACCAGTGCACCACATATCTTTCCTCGCATGCTGTTTTTGTTCCCACTGCCTTCCTGCCTTGCCCGCGCAACGAGGCATTGCCTGGATGTTAAGCGAGGCGCCCAGCCATGCCACAAAGCGAAAGTGAGAACCATCAACTCATGGAACAAAAGTTGCCTGTGGAAGTTGTGGGAGCTTCGTCACTGGAGGTTTTCACGAAGAGTCTGGACTGCCCTCTGCCAGAAATGGTGTAGGGTCTCCTGCTTGAGCAGAGGGTTGGACTAGATGACCTACAAGGTCCCTTCCGACTGATTATCTGTTATATTCTGAAATCTTGTCCATCATTTAGCATTTCGCCAATCGCCCCTTCCTCACAGACAATGTCGCGACAATCCCTCTGTGTTTTCTTTGCATCATTTTTTTTTCTCCCTGCATTAGCAGCTAGTCCTCGCCTTACAACGCTTCGCTCAGTGACTGTTTGAAGTTACAAAGAAAAAAGCAAAAATTTGACCATGTTTTCAGGGCACAGGATCAGAATTCAGACGCTTGGCCACCTTCTCGTATTTATGACGGTTGCAGTGGCTCCCATTTGTGACCTTCTGACCAGCAAAGAAGTCAGATTCTCTTAACGACCATGTAGCTATTTAGCAACTGCAGTGATTCGCTTAGCATCTGTGGCAAGACAAGTTGTAAAATGGGAGAAAGCTCGCTGAACAAATGTCCCACTTAGCGACTTAAATTTGGAGGGCTCAGTTGTGGTTGTAACTCGAGGACTACTTGTTTTTGCCTTTCCCTGTGGTGGACAGTGCCACGAGGTTCAGGTAAGCCCCAAATTTCCATTGCACTCTAAAACATTTTTTTCACTGACTTTTGCCCCATGTTATGAACTTCCTTGCCACAGCTGTTCAGTGAATCAGGCAGTCAGTAAGTGAGTCCCCTGGTCGTAAATTGAATCCCCCTCCCCCCCATTGCTCATCAAAAGGGACACACCGACCATCGTAAATATGAAACAGGGGCTAATCGGCTGAATTTGGAACATGTGACCACAGGGATGCTGTCACCTCATAAAATATTTCTATGGTCTTTTTAGAATTGCCAATAGAAAGGGAGGAAGGGGGAGCAGTGCGGCAGCTTGGAAACCAAAAGCGCATTCCATCAATAGCTTTTCAGAGATAGTAACTAGGTGACTGAAGTTTCTGCTGTAAAAAGATTTAACTGGAGAGCATGATTGATGGCTCTGGGCTATGGATGTGTCCCATTGGGGAATATGAATTACGATACACCCAGGGGGTAGGTTGGAGGGTAAAGGGTGACAATGAATGATGGGTCTCAAGAGTCGGCTGCACCCAGGCAGGGCTGGGTTAACTCCCAATAAATCCTTTGGAAATTTGGCTGGAGACTCATGATTTAATTGTGGGGTAACTGCCAGAATCCTGACAGCCTGCCACGGTTGTAAGCAGGGGTGGGGTTCTACCAGTTCGGACAGGTTTGGATTGGTTTAGGTGAACCGGAGGTTAAGTTTTTATCTGGTCTGCTGAACCAATATTTAAACTGACCGGCTGGCCCTGCCCCTCCCTGGAGTCTCCATACAATGCAGGTAAATGCAGGGTCCACCATAGCCACACCCACCTGGCAACCAGCTCGCTGACTGGTTGCAGGGATTTTGGAATCCCATCCCTGGTGGTAAGTGCGAAAAAAAACCCAGTCTCTTGTTCCAGCCCCGTCATAACTTGGAACAGACCCTAAACGAACAGTTGCAAGTCAAGGTCTACTCCCTGTCCACAAAAAGCCTTCCCTGAGCCATGCCGGGCCATCCTGGTTTGATGCTCACAGCCCCCTTGGCAAGCTTTCTCAGAGCTGGCAAACCATGGCTGGCTGTATCCTAATCAATAAGTTGAATTTTTTTTTTTTTTTGGGTGGGTAGGAGACCCTCCCAATTCTTGGCTTCCCTCAATCTTCTTCCAGCCCTGCTGAAGCTGCTTCCCCAAGCCCCCTCCCACCCACCCCACCCAACCCCTCCCCTCCACCCGCCCAGCTTCTCCACACTTGAGAAATAATCCATCATTATGATTAGGGATGTCAGATTTAAGTGGCTGCCTGGTCCTTGACAATTAAGTCTTAAGTGTTCCTCCTCTGCTTCAAATTCAAATTAGCGGGGCTGGATCAATAGCCAGCAAGATATAAAAAAGGTATTTAAGACCCCCCGCATGGCATGGACTCCCTGGATTAAGCTCTTGAGCCTGGTCCCTTCAGGGCAGGGGGCTTCGGCTTTCCCTGATTAGCTGATTTCTTTGGAAAATCTCTCGCCCTTGGAGTGGGAAGGGGAAGGGGAGAGGAGATGAAGGAGAACAGCCAAGCCCCCCTTTTTCTAAGGTTCTGGGCTGCTTGCTGCCCACCTACAACCTTTCCCCTCAGCCCTCCCCCCCCAGTGAGAATAACAAAAACAGAATAGCAGAGTGAAAAGGGACCTCAGAGGTTTTCTACCCCCTGCTCAAGCAGGAGACCCTATACCATTCAAGACAAATGGCTGTCCAGTCTCGTCTTAAAAATCTCCAGTGATGGATCACCCACAATTTCTGGTGGCAAGCAGTTCCACTGGTTCATTGTTAATTAACAGCTGACTCTTCCAACAGGCTTTCTGGGAAGGGATGGGTCCTGGACCAGACCAGCATCTTCGCCCAGGTGGATGCCTTTGTCCAACGTTGCAAAGACCTCCTGGAGGTAGGTGTACAGTGTCCGTCTCTAGTGGTCCATGTTAGCTTCTAGGGGTTGACCTCTGCAATCCTGTTCTGCCCATGGCTCCCTGAGACTGTAATTAAGCAGATGCTTAGGACAAATAACTCCTATTTTATTTCAACGCTGGGAATTTTGTTCATTCCCAGCCTGTAATGAGTCCCAAACAGTCCCTCGAGATAAGCACTCACCTTTCTCTCTTTTGAATTGCTGCCAACAACTAAAGTGCCAAGTTAACTGTTAAAAAAACCAACTGAAGTACAAAGTCCATACAGTACTTCAAGGTTTAATCCGAAGAGATTAAACGACCATGCTTCCTGCAAAGGTTTCTGTACCTTTGCCTGTCCTTTATCCATTATGGGAGGGGCAATTACCTCCCAGCCGTACTCCTGAGTCACCCCTTTTGTCTCAGCTGCTCTCGGCTTCTAGCAGCTTTGTGCACATGCACACTAGGAACAGGCTCCCCTTGTTCCTCTGCCTCGCTGTTGCCAGGCTCTGGAGGCAGCACCCCACTCCCAGAGGGTCCTGGCCCCATGTCCGCATCGGACAAAGGACCTTCATCTGAGTCCTTTCCAGATTCCCAGACTGGCCCATGTTCCTCCCCATTGTCCGATTCCACTGCCATATGCACAAGCTGCTGGCGAACCACAATAAATCCATCTATGCCTCCTGGCATAGTTGCTGTCCAGTCTTCTGCAGAGTAAGAGTGGACCAGCTAGATTGAGGGATCTCCAGCCTGGTGAACAGCTTCCTGTTCCTGCTGTCAACTCATAAACATTTCTATGTCTGTTTTAGAGGTGCCATGAACAGAAAGGGTGGGGTGGGGGGAGAGAAAGCAATTTGGAGGAGAAGTGCAGCAGTTTGAAATCGAAAGTGCATTCCATTCTTATCTTGCAAAGATTATAACTAAGCTACCAGAATTTCTGCCCTGGCAAATCTCTTAATTGGAGAATGTGATTGATGACTCTTGGCTGTGAACATGTTTTATTGGAGAATATGAATTAGGGTACACCCAGAGGGGTGGGGTGTGGGGGGAAACGGGGTCATAGGGGACAGTGAATTACATGTCTCAGCATCAGCTTCATACATGCCATGCCGACATGTTTGCTCCTAATAAATCCTTTGAAGTTTTTGAAGCTCAGCTCGACTTAGGGCAACTACCGGAATCCAGACACTTGAATCTTTTCCTATAATTTTTCTGGGCCAGTGCCCAATGAGAGTAGATCCCGGGGAAGATGGTGATCACAGCCACTTCCTTCTCCTGATAGGTCTGCGACAGCCAGCAACACTTCGCTCGCTGGGAAGACGGCAAACAGAGCCCACTGCCCTGTTTCTTCGGTCAACAAGGTCCTCAGATGACCAGGAGCTTGCTGGAGATCGAGGAGACCTTCAGTAAATATCTCAACAACCTCCGGAATGTGAAAGGAGGGATTCTGGATGTGAAGAACACAACCTGGCACGAAGACTTCAGCCGGTGAGAAAAGTCTCCTTTGACAAGAAAAGATGGGCCTTCCTGTGGGTGGGAGGGCATGGGGAGGGAGGGGGAGAACTCCATGGGACATGTGCCATGGAGGTCCATCAAGAGCTTTAGATGGTTTACAAGAGCCTCTTCTTCCCCCTTCTCCTCTTCTTTTTTCTTCTGCTTCTCCTCTTCTTCTTCCTCCTCTTCCTCCTTCTTCCACTTCCACTTCTGCTTCTTCTCCTCCTCTTCCTCCTCCTTCTTTTTTCTCCCTCCTTCTGCCATCAGCTTCCGTGCAGGAGTCAAAGACCTGGAAGTTATGACCCAGAATTTGATCACTTCAGCCTTCGAGACGGTGAGGGATGTGGAACATGGGGTGGAGATTCAGGACATCTTCGAACATCTGTCCTCCCGAGAGGTACACTTGGATCCACAATGGCTGAACTGGGGAGATGGGTGGTAGCTGGGGTGGCAGAGAAGGAAAGACAGGGCTTCCAAGAATGGCTGTAACGATGCTAAAGTGGCACCTGGTGGACCTGTATTTTATTAGTGAGGAGAAGAAGGGCTTGAACCTAAGGTGGTCTTTAGATCGGAAGTTGTTTCATCACTTGAGACTTTCCAGAAGAGATTGGACTGCCATTTGTCAGAAATGGTGTAGGGTCTCCTGCTTGGGTGGAGGGTTGGACTAGATGACCTACAAGGTCCCTTCCAACTTTGTTAATCTATAATCCCCTGAAAGATGTTTGGAAGGCTTGAAGCAACCTGACAATGGGTGGAATTCAATTCCCAGAATTCTGGGAATTAAAGTCCATCTAAAGCATGGAATTCTGGGAGTTTTAGTCCATCCATCTTAAGGATGGAATTCTAGCTGTTGAAGTCCATGCATCTTAAGGATGGAATTTTGGGAGTTGTATGATCATCAAGTTCCAGCACAGCCTTTCCCAACCTGGACTTCAACTCCCAGAATCCTTTGACCAGGAAGGGAATTCTGGGATCCTGGAAGGGCCCTTTGGTCCAACCATAGCAACCAATCTCCTCAGTTGTGACATGCATGTGAGCGCCAGAGAAGTGAGGAATGTGGTGGTAGAAAATAGAACAGTCTTCTCAGCCTGGATAGTTTGAAGATGGGCAGACTTCAACTTCAACATGGCTGGCTGGGGAATTCTGGGAGCTGAGGTCCATCCATCTTCAGGTTGTCCGGTCTCGAAAATACCAACTTCAAGTAACAGAATCAGAATAGAGATTGAAGGGACTTTGGAGGCCTTCTAGTCCAGCCCCCTGCTGAAGCAGGAAAACCCTATACTATTTCAGACAAAATGGCTTTTCATTCTCTTCTTAAAAGCCCTCCAGTGATGGAGCACCCACAACTTCTGGTGGCAAGCAGTTCCACTGGTAAATTGTCCTCCCTGTCAGGAAATTTGTCCTTAATTCAAAGTTGCTTCTCTCCTTGGTTAGTTTCCACTTGTTGTTCATTGTCCTGCCCTCTGGTACTTTGGAGAATAAATTGAAAATAAATCTAAGTTAAATTGGAAGCTGGGGAGAACAACAGAGTTGGAACTTGGGACCTCGGAGACCTTCTGGGTGGGACACCTTTGTTCCCTTGGCCTCTTCCAAGTGGTGTCTTCTCCATCCTTCAGGCCATCAAGCGCACCTTCGACAAGAAGACAGTGGACGTTTTCATGCTCTTCAACCGGGAGCTATCCCTGGTCAACAAGGAACTCAGCAAGAAGACCCCTTTCCTGACGCCATACATGTGTCACTATTCCGGCATGGCCCACTGGATGCGTGCGCTCCGGCGGCGCGTGGACAGACCCATGAAGGTAGGGCTGGTCCTTCTAAAAGGTGGTGGTGGAGGAGACAGGGCTGAGGGCATCTCCCGTGGCTTTTCCTGAGCTCCTGTTTCAGTTGGGTGGCTCTCAAGGCAATGGTGAAGGTATTTTACAGGGAGTCCTTGACTTGCAAACATAATGGGGTTCCAACGGCCTTGCAAAAAGTGACTTACGGCCGTTTTTCACACTTAGCGACCGTTGCAGCATCCTCCAGGGGTCACGTGACCAAAATTCTGCTGCTTTGGCAACTGGCATGAACTTACGACAGTTGCCGTGTCCTGGAAGGTCACGTGTTCCTCTTTTGTGACCTTCTGAGAAGCAAAGTCAACGGGGGGGAAGATGGAATCACTTAACGACCGTGTGTGAGACGGACGTTTAACAATTGCAGTGGTTTGCTTAACAACTCTGGCCAGAAAGATGGGGCAAAACTCACTTCACACATGTCTTGCTTAGCAACTGAAATTTTGGACTCCCTTGTGCTCATAAGTCGAGGATTGCCTGTATTGGATTGGGTGCCCTCAGGAAATCCCAAAGCTGCAGATTGGATCAGGAAAATGGAAAAAGCAAGAAATACAAAGTAAGAAATGATTTTATCTGAATATCAAACCTTCTGACAAGCACAGCCAAGTGGGAAGCTGGATTGTGAACAACTTGACAATTGTGGCAAGCAAGGTCATGAAAGGGGGCCAAAACTGGCTTCACAAATGTCTCACTTAGTGATAGAAATTTGGGACTCCATTGTGTGGTCATAAGTTCAAGGAAATTACTTCTAAATAAGATTGTCGCTTCCCAGTGCCCTGTGCGTGAAAAACAGACTGGAAAAATCCTTCTTCGGTTCCGCCAACCAGCAAATAATAACAACAACAATAACAACAACACCAAGGATGCTGGCAGCAACCCATGTCAACCATCAGCACCAGTCAATTATATTTGTGATACATTTTGAAATGTTCAGTTGACTGAGTTTCATGTCTAATGATTAAAAAAGAAATAATAATAACAGCAGCAACAACAATAATAATATTAATAATAATAATAATGAGATAAAAATGCGAAACCCAGTCTGAACATCTGGCTGACTGTGCGAATAATAATAATGATAATAATGATAATGATAATGATAATAATAATAATAATAATAATAATAATAATAATAATAATGATAATTCCTAAACACTTGGGAAGTGTTCGACTAGTGATTTGTGACATGAAACCCAGCATGGTTATCTCATCTGCTGTATATACTGTCATTTTTGTGTACTACAACAACAACAACAACATACATGAAACTGAGTCAACTGAACATTTTAAAATGTATTAGAAATATTATTAAACAGCACTGATGATGATAATAATACCAAATTATTATTCATAGCATAGTCAGCCAGATGTTCAGACTGGGTTTGGCATTTTTGTCTACCTATCAAGTCCTTGCCAAGGACCTGGGATGGGCGAATCTGGATGTTTGATGGGGTTACAGATATCGCTGCAGGATGGAAGCTGTTTCAAATCAAGCTGCCTTCCGCAATTGACTGATGGCAAATTTGTCAGTGCCTATGATGGTGTTCAAGTGATGCTCTAGTGGTTTGGGGACTGTACCCAAGGCACCTATTACTATTGGTACCACCCTTGCTTGCCCTTGCCACAGTTGTTCTATGTCTATTTGTAGGTCTTTGTGTATTTTGTGATCTTCTCCAGTTCTTTCTCTTCTCTTCTGCTGACTCCAGGCAGTGCCACATTCACTACCAGACTTTTTGTCTTTCTTGTTGGCGACAACTGTTAAGTTGTCCAGGTACCTGTCTCTCTGGATTCTGAGGTCCCAGAGCAATTTAACGTTTTCATTTTCTATGACTTTTTCTGTTTTATAGTCCCACAGTTCTTGCTTAACAGGCAAATGATATTTCCATTGTACCACTGTTGCTATTTTGTCATGCGGCTGCTTGTAGTCAGTTTGTACAATCTTTTTGCGGCAACTTACCAGGTGGTCCACAGTTTCTTCAGTTTCTTTGCTACTGCTGCGACTATTGTTGTTGTTGTTGTTGTTGTTGCTGCTGCTGCTGATTGATACCTAGGATGCTGGCAACAATACATATCAACCATCAGTGCCAATGAATGATATTTGTGATACATTTTAAAATGTTCAGTTAACTGAATTTCTTGTTTAATGAATAAAAGAGATAAGAATAATTACGATTATTTAGTAAAAATTTTAAGGAGATACTTGGTTGGTAGCTAGGATGCTGGCAGCAACCCACATCAACCACCAGCACCGGTCAGTGAGATTTATGATACATTTTAAAATGTGTAGTTGACTTGAGTTTCATGTTTAATGAATAAAAGAGAATAATAACAATAATAATTGAGTATTGGTGTTGTTGTTGTTGATCATGGCAAACATCCAGATCTGCCTATCCCAGATCCTTGGTAGGGACTCAATAGGTAGACAAAAATGCCAAACCCAGTCTGAACATCCAGCTGACTCCACGATAATGATGATGATAATGATTAATAATCATAATAATAATTTGGTTTTTGTTTATGGCCATTGTGGCTGTCCATGATTCATTCCTTTTCTTCTCTCCCCTCTCCTCCCCATCTCCTTTTTAAGTTATTTACCTGAATAACATCCTCCTCCTCCTTCGCTGGTTCCTTTTAGCAGCTTTAATTATATGCCAGGAGAGAAACAACCTGGCATTCCAGCCATCAATCAAATGCGATGCCCCCCCTACCCCCCCCATCCCCTCCTCTCTCGGTGCCCACTTGAAAATGGAAAACAAGACAAACGGGCGAAAAACAAAATGGTTTCCTTGGAAGTTCCTGGGGGAAATTTTCCTTCAGGGGGGCTTGGACCACAAAAGAAGCTAATTTCTGGCTTTCAATTTTCATGGCATGTGGGCGGGAGACGTGCCTGTTCTTTGAAAATGCCGCCGGTCCTCAGACTTAAGACCGTGATGGAAGGCCCCCATCGCTAAGCAAGACATTACATCCTTTCGGACCACGGTCACTAAGGGAATTGTGGAGAGTTGTTCGGAAGGTGACATGGTTGTTAAGTGAGTCTGGATTCTCCCATGGGCTTGGCTAGTGACTTGGTGTGACACACACACACTCACACACACTCACACACCCTTCCCAGGATGCTGCAACTGTCGTAAACGTAAATTGGTTGCCAAGCAACTGAAATTTGATCATGTCCCACGGGCAGGGAATTGTTCTGAAATGGTCGTAAGCATGAAAAATGGTCACAAGTCTTTTTCTCGGTGCAGTCGCAACATTGAACAGTCACTAAATGAATGGTTATAAGTCAAGGACTAGCTGTACGGGTCCTTGTGAGACCCTTGGCAGCCCCTCAGCTTGGTGTTTTGGTTGCAGATGTTTCACCACCCTAGGTAACATCATCAGCACTGGAAGGGAGTGGGATGTGTGGAGTGGGGGAAGGAGGAGGAGGTAGAAGAGGAGGAGGAGGAAGAGGACTGTGGAGGTCCTTGTTGCTCTCTGAGCTTGGCTGTTTCTTTGCAGACATTTCATGACCCAACTAGGTAACATCATCAGCGCTAGAAGGGAATGGAATGTGTGAAGTAATGGAAGGAGAAGAGGAGGAACAGGGGGAAGATGAAGGCAAAAAAGAGGAGGAGGAGGGCTTGTTGCTCTCTGAGCTTGGTGGTTTTCTTGCAGACGTTTCATGACCTAACTTGGGAACAACATCAGTGCTAGAAGGGAAGGGGGTTTGCTCTGTTTATATACTTGCTTTGTCAGGGTTGGTGGAGTGTCTTCGATGGTTCCTTGATTCGTTGTTTACAGTTGGATTGTTTGTCTGATTTGGTGTTTCCTTAACTGGGGTATGTATTGGGTGGGCCAGCCTCCTGCCGGTCAGCCCATCTCAGTACAGAACTGCTAGGCCTCCAGGTTGGCTATCTGGGTTGGTCCACCATGGCGTCCTCACCCCGCTCTCATGCCACCCTTTGCTTCCCTCTCACCTTGACCTCGGAGTCCCGTTGGTGCCCCTTGCTGCTCACGTCCATCTTACGAACTAAACCAGGTCACGAAACTGACTGCACAACACTATTTCACCATTTGTTGAGACAGGCATCACAGGAGTTGGAAGAGTCTTAAGAGGTCATCCAGCCCAACCCCCTTTACACTGCAGAATTCACACCATCTCGTTCACTGCACTCGATGACTGTTCGGCCTCCGTTTGAAAACCACCAGGGAAGGGGAAGAAATTCCTCTGTGTCAATCAGTTCCACTGATTGGATTGACAACTCTCCCTGTCAACAAGTCCTTCCTAATGTCTCATCTATTGATATCTCATCTCATTCCTTTCTCGTCTTACCCTCTGGAGTAGGTGAGAAGGAGCCCATACCTTCTACAGCAGGGTTTCTCAATCTTAATAATTGGAAGATAGGTGGACTTCGACTCCCAGATTTCCATGCTGAAGATGGACAGACTTCAACCCCCAGAATTCCACATTTACTATAAGATGCTTAGACTAACTCCCAGAATTCCATGCTCAAGATGGATGGACTTCAATTCCCAGAATTCCACACTTAAGACGTGTGGACTTCACCCGTGGTGCTCTTTTCTTCTCTCTCTCTTATGCCCCCAACCCGAAACATCACCCCCGCATTTTCAACCCCCACACACCATTTCCCATCTGGTTTTATGGGCTGTGCCTTATGGGCGTTGTGATTCCCAAGCATCCAAGGCGATCGGCTTGCCCCACCATGGATGGAAAGGAAGATGGCTTCCCCAATGCAGCACCTACAGAACAGCTGGAGCAGGTTTTGAAGAGTGGGGGGAGGGGGATGTGTTCGTCGGCTGATGCCTCTCCCGTCATTCTTGGGAGGGCATGGGGTGTAGCCCCCCATGCCCCCCCCCAGTTTGATGCCCCTCGGCAGCTCTGACGAAGTGACCCCACACTGGGCGAATTGGCACACGTAGCACAGCTGACTCAACCAACGCTTAGCTGGTTTTTCCGAAAAAAATGTCTTTATTTTTTCTCTTGGCATCGACCGTTGGCACCCTTTTCCCTAGGTGGCATGTGTTGTTTTGTTCATTACGCCCACCTGAGCACGTTTTTACAGGCACTGGGGGGGGAAATGGATTCCGCAGTTTCCTGTTGACTGAGCGGAGGGAAAGGTGAACAAAAGCCTCGGGGAAGTGGAACATGGGAGCTTGGGTTGGCAGCCAGGAAGGGAATGGGCTCCTGCCAGCTTTTGCCATCCCTGAGCAGGTGTCAGGAGGAGACCATGGTCGTTACCATTAGGACGTCACACACGCCGCCATGGCCGCTTTTGCCAGATGCTTGGTAGCTCCCAAGGAATTACAACTTGCAACAATTCATTTAGTGACCGTTTGAAGTTACAACGGCACTGAGAAAAGGGACTTATGACCATCTTTCACACTTAGGACTCTTGCAACATCTATGTTCAAAATTCCGGCATTGGGCAAGTGACTCAAATTTATGACGGTCGCTGTGTCCCAGGATTTCTCCCAAGTCAAGGAGAAATTCAGGTTCACTTAGCAACTGTGTTAGTACAGCGATTCACTTAACAACTATAGCCAGAAAGGTCATAAAATGGACAAGGTTCACTTCAGTCTGACTGACTACCAGAAAATATACGTTCAATCATCATAAATCGAGGACTACCTGTAATTTATGGCCTTCTTTTGTCTTCTGGCCTCTCCTGATATACTCTGCATGCAAACCTCTCTCCACTTGGCTAGAAATTGTTACAGGTAGTCCTCAACTCATGACCACAGTTCAACTCAAAATTTCCATTGCTAAGCAAGACATTAAGTGAGTTTTGCCCCATTTTTACCACCTTTCTTGCCGCCATTGTTAAACGAATCACTGCCGTTGTTAAGTTAGTCACGTAGTTGGTAAACAAATTGGGCTTCCCCATTGACTTTGCTCGTCAGAAGTTCGCAAAAGGAGTATCACGGCCATTATAAAATGAAGCAGTGGCCAAGCCTTTGAAGTTTGATCATGTGACCACAGGGACCAGTTGCAGCGGTCGTCAATGTGAAAAACGGTCATAAGTCAGTGCTGTCGTAACTTCAAATGTTCATTAAACAAAAGGTTGTAAGCCGAGAACTCTCTGTACCCAAGAATCTAATCAATTAATAGTCAACACTAAATTGATCAGGGTCTGAACGGAATTCGAGGGAGGCTGAACTTGGATCTCTTATGGCAACACAAGGATGCTGCACTGATGACACATTCAACCCTGCCCTCCAAGCTCTGCAGAGTATTCTCCTACAGTCCCTTTCTCTCCCTCCTTGGCCAGTGTCTCAGCAAAGCCCACTTCATCCCTCACATTGGGACCGGAGAAGAAAGCTTCCAGACCTATCAGCTTCTCGTGCAAGCCATGGATGAGATCGAGAGGAAGACCTTCCACGAGTGGACCCAAGGCTTGGACAAGGACAGCTTGAAGCGTCTGGACACCCCTCTCCTCATCCTGAGTGCCGAGATGCCGGGCATGTTGGACATCAATTTTGACAAGTGAGTGAAAAAGGGAAGAACCGGAGAAGACCTTGTTTCCCTGATGTTCCACCATTGTCTCATGGATCCTTCATGCTCCCGTCTTCCTTCTCCTTCTCTTTCTTCCTTCTCCTTTTCCTTCCTTCTCCTCTTTCTCTTTCTCCTCCTTCCTTCTCTTTCTCCTTCTTTCTTCTTCTCCTCTTCCTCCTTCTCCCTCTCCTTCCTTGTCCTTCTTTCTTCTACTCTTCCTCCTTCCCGCTCTCTTTCTTCCTTCACCACCTCCTCCTCCTCTTCCTCCTTCTCCTCCCTCTCTTTCTCCTTCTGTCTCCTTCTGCTTCCCTTTCTTCCTTCTCCTCCTCCTTCTTCTTCTCTTTCTCCTCCACCAGGCACCTGCTAAAGTTATTTGTGGAAATCCACTACTGGGAGAGGGTGCTTTTTGAGATCCCACATTACGTGGTGGAGGTGTATGAACGGAAGGAAGACCTGAGGAACCTGAGGGAGAACCTCCTGCTGGTGGCCCGAGACTACAACAGGTTAGTAGCTCTGTATCTCCCAGGAAGTTTGGAAGGTCCTCATGGCCTCCTCTTGATTTCGGAAGAGCTGTTATGGGGTCTGTAATCCCTGCCTGATCTTGTGGAAGGATAGACATCTACCTCAACTGGCACAAGTGGATCCCATTTATGATGGTTGCAGTGTCCCGGGGTTATGGGATTCCCCTTTGGCAACCTTCTGAAAGTCAGTGAGAAACCCAGGATCCACTTAATGATGATGTTCCTGCCATGATTCACTCGCCTACTTCCTCCCAAGCAAGAGACTTCAGATCAGTCCACATAGTGCAGACAATCTAGGCGGGCTCACAACCTTGGCGGGTGGGGAGAGAGGCCAACTGAATAACTGAATTGGAAGGGAGCTTAGACGCCTCCTAGTTCAGGCTAAACCCAGGGGTGGGATTCTACCAGTTTGCACCTATTCTCTAGAACCGGTTGCTAACATTCTAAGCAGTTCGGAGAACCGATTGTTAGAAGAAATTAATGGACTAATCCTGTAAAGAAGGCAGGAAGGAAACATTCTGGTGTTGCTTACAGAAACTGCCTCTCTGTTAACCCTGATTACATTCTTGGCAGGACTAGACTTCCTGTCTCAGGAACTTCTCTAGAGTTATTTTTTCCTACTTTGCTGGTACTTTGCTGGTGTGGAGGGACCATTCAAAGTTACAATGGCACTGCAAAAAATGACTTATGACCCTTTTTCACACTTACGACTGTTGCAGCATCCCCACAGTCATGAGAGGCCAGGCGAGGAGATGCGTGCCTCGATGTGAGTGATATTGAGTTGGCCACGCCCAGCCAGTCACATGACTACCAAGCCATTTCCACCAACTAAGCCACCTCCACAGAACCGGTTGTTAAAACATTTGAATCCCACCCCTGGCTAAACCTTTTTGTCATCATGTGCCGAAAGTGCATGTGTGCGCAGGCAACAGTGTGTGTGTGTGTCTGCACCCATAATGCAATGTTCCCATGACTACTACTTGCCCCACCCCTGCGCATGCGTACATGATTCCCCCCCATGCTCCCCTGCCCTCTGCGCATACATGTGCAACCCCTGCCCACGCCCCGTTTTGGGCCTAGTAGGTCTCCCTGCAGCCTCCTGGGAGCAAAAATGGGCAGCAGGTGTGTGTGTGTGTGGTGGGCCCCCCCCCCCAGTGGCCTGCTTTTGCTTCCAGGAAGCTGCAGGGAGGCCTACTAGTCTCAAAACAGGGAGTGTGCCATTAACGTGTGCACGCACATGCCCTCCCCCACGCATGCACTGCAGAGACCCCAAAATCAGCTGGCCGACGGGAGGCACACGCCCACGCCCACTGGAGCTGAGCTGAGCAACGGCTCACGTGCCCGCAGATAGGGGTTCCATGTGCCACCTGTGGCAACGCGTGCCATAGGTTCGCCGTCACGGTTTCGAGTCCAACACGCACACACACACGAACACACACCACTCCAGCAGGAGACTCTGCAGGAGGGCAATATCCAAAATCAGGTTGGAGACTCTGCCCTTGTTCCCTGCTCGCCAAGGGAGGGAAGAAGGTCTTCCTCTGGGACAGGCCAGGGGGAGGGGAAGCCATTTCAATTGACTCCTGGAGATATTCCTTGTGGAGGTGGGTTTGGCAAGGAGGGATCCTTGATTTTCGTTTTCCTTCTGGAGCGTGTTGGCTCCGCCGAGGAAGCGTGTCTTGCAACGAGCTTTCTCTTGGCAGCTGTGTTTTTCGGTCAGGACTGTGCCTGTTTTATTTTGTCTCCTCAGATGTTAATTAGGGGTGGGGGGTGGGAGGGAGATGGGCAGAATGCGGCAGCCTACTTTCATCCAATGTGCAGATTTCACTCAGGAAGGACGGACATAGGCCTGGGCGTTAGGCCTTCCTGTTACCATCATCCATATCCAACATGGTTAGGGCCGGGGAGGGAGGGACTGGGTGTAATGGATCTGTAGGTTAACATGCTACCAAGACACCGAAGATGGAAGGATGGAGTGTCCAAGACAGGGCTTCTCAGTGTTGGGCACTTTAAGACATGTGGACGTCAACTCCCAGAGCTCCATGCTTAAAATGGGTGGACTTCATCTCCCAGAATTCCATGCTTAAGGTGGGTGGGCTTCAACCATGCTGTCTGGGGAACTCTGGAAGTTGAAGTCCACCTCAACAAAGCACTCTTGCATTGAAGATCCGTTATGAAGGATCCTTGGGGGAACTTTCAAAGTTTTGGGTTGGGCAAAATTTGCCAGTTGTCCTTAAGGAAACCCAAAGCTCTCAGAGGCTGAGCAATCTCCAGCAGGCCTGTCTCTGCCAGAACCAGGGGTGGGAGTGATTTGTGGAAATGAGGAACATCTGCCTGGAAGAACAGCTGCTGCATAATGTATTTTGATGGCAAGGCCTGGAATGCATCACAATTTGGCTCCTTTCCCATCTTGGGGGAAGAAAGAGTTGGATCTTAACACCTTCCACCCTTTGTTGGTTATCCAGGATCATCAGCATGTTGTCCGCCGAGGAGAGAGGTCTCTTCCGGGAACGCATCCGCTACCTGGACCGAAAGATTCAACCTGGCCTCAAGAAACTCCACTGGTCCCTCAAGGGGGCCAGCACGGTCTTCATCTCGGAGTGTCGTCTCCATGCCAGCAAGGTGGGGATGTGGGTTCCTGGGCCCTCAGAGACCAGGGTGCCTTGAGGGACATGAAGAACGAGGGTTGACATCCTGGAGCCAAAACTCCCTAGGGAGCAGATTTGCCCCACTCCCAGCTTCTTTGTCCACTCAATATGGGGGAATATTGAAAGATGGAGGACATCTTCCCTCAGAAGGAGGTTCTACTCCACCAAGGAGCTCCTCGGTTCCCTTATTGTGGAAATTATGGATTAGTCTTTCCTTGCCTGTCCTCAAGTAGGCTTCACCTCTGCCTTGGTTGTCCTCTTTGGTAACCATCAACCACCTCTTGAGGCCAAAGCTCCTCCTCCTCTGACCATGTTCTCCAGGACAGAGGTGATGCTCTTGAGAGCCTTTCAGATTTCTTGGGCCAGTCATGTCTTCTCCTCTTGCCATTCTCAATGTGGCCCTCCAGGCCCAACTAGGAACCACCTCTTCCCAACATCTGTGGGTCTTCTTCCATCTTCTCTCCTGATGTCCTCCCTTTTCCCACAGGTCCAGAACATTGTCAACGAATACAAAGCGGCCACCTTGGCCATTGCTTGCCATGCCCAGCAGATGAGTGAAGCTCTGTTAGTCCGGATCACTGGGAAGCGGATCTACAACGACCTGGAGTTTGAAGAGGACCAGAAAGACCACCGTGACCTAGTGCAGAAGAAGCTGGTCACCTTCCACGAGGGCAGCATTGCCATCATGCGGCAAACGTACGAAGTCTTCAAGAATGATGGGTCGGAGGTGAGAAGGACGGGAGTATCTTTTGGCGAGGGAAATCTTCATGAGCAGCTGCTTGAAGGACACTGGGCCGAACCCGTGTGTGATGCCTTCAGAAATTATTGTTGTTGTTCTATTGTTATTATTATTATTGTTGTTATTGTTATTATTGTTATTTCTTGTTCTACTTCTTCCTCTTCCTCCTCCTCTTATTCCTCTTCTTTTACTTCTTCTTCCTCTTCTTCCTTTTCCACTTTTTATTCTTCCTTCTTTCTTGCACTTCTTTTTTCTTCCTGCTCTTCTTCTTCCTCTTCCTCCTTCTGCTTCAGGTGCTGCTTGTTCTGCTTCTGCTCCTTCCTCCTCCCCCCCTCCTCCTTTGATGTTTCTTTGATGCTGTCTCTCCATCTTCTTCTGAGTCTGCCTGATCATGTTCTTTTGCCTTCTCCTCTTTTTCTCATATGTCTTGCATGGTATAGATCCCCAAGACCTGGAATTTAGCACCAGCTGGGAACTGATGGCCAGAGATCCACTGGAATAGCTTCCTAGGGTGGTGCCCCCCTGGAGTTTCAGTGAAGGCCTCGTGTGGTTGGAGGGGGTTACATTGTCCCTTGACCTGGAGATATCCAGCGGCTGCCCTGGCCATGGATGTTGAAGGCCTATTTGGAATTCTGAGGGAAGCTTTCTTCTCCTCACCTTAGTGGGCTGGTCGAGGCCCTCTTCTGCAGATTCCCAGTGGACTTTTCCTGATCCCATCTGCTTCTTCCCCAACTCTTCTCCCATCAGGTCCAGCAGCATTGGTTCAATTACACGGTCAGGATGAACCGGATGATGGAGGACGCCCTGCGGCTCAACGTCAAGTGGTCCCTGATGGAGCTCTCCAGGGCCATCAATGGCGATGGCAAGACCAGTCCCAACCCGCTCTTCAGGGTGAAGGTCATTCTGCAGGACAATTCTCCTGGGCAGGCTCCCCAGGTGAGCCCTGGAGGCCTTATCACATCTAAGAGCAACCGTTCTCCTCCGTGCCGATGAAGGTTAGATCTCTGCTTGTTGCAGAATTAAAGGACAACGGGACATGCCGAGCTCCTTTGAAGGTTCTTTCACTGAGAACTTAAAAACAGGTCCACCTTCTCTTGAGCTTGTGGTCTTGTCCTCAGCAGCCTGCCCTTTCATCTCTAGCAGAATTGTGTGTCTGGAGACTCCAAATTTAATCTTGATTTTTCTTTCTTCTGCCCTAGCCTTGTTTCTTGGTAGACCTTGAGGTCTCCTTGTTGACCTCCTGTGTCAACTTGTAAAGAATTCCTATGCCTATTTTCAAGTTGCCATAAGCAACCAGAAGTACATTCCATGCATATCTTACAAAGATTGTAGCTAGGCTCCCGGAATTTCTGCCTGAGAAAATCCCTTATTGGAGAATGTGATAGATGACACCCAGCCCATGAACGGTGCTTCATTGGAGAATCTCATTGATGAAACACCCAGGGGGGAGTGGGGAAACAGGGTTACAGGTGACCATGAATCATGTGTGTCAGAGTTGGCTTCAACTGGGATAATGCTGACATGTTATTCCTAATAAATCTTTTGAATTCTTTTGAAGCTTGGCTCGAGGCTCATGATTTTATTCAGGCAACTGCCTGGAACCCTGACACCCTTGGCTGGTTTCTGTTCTCCTAGGTGGCCTTCTCCCCCTCACTTCTCCAGCTGGCAAGCATGGTCAATGATATCAGCTCCCACCTGATCTCCAGCATCATGGTCTTCCGGCACCTTCCGGAGATCCTCATCCGGCGCAAGTTTTCCCGTGACCCCATTTCTGTCCTTGTGGGTAAGGCAGCCTCCTTAGGCTGGTCACTTGTCCCCATGTTCTGATCCAGGCTTCCTAAACCATAATTACGCGACACATATTTTAAAAACAAGACTTATTTTATTGCAACGCTGGGAATTGTTTTCATTCCCAGCCAGAATTAATCTCAAAAAGTCCCCCGAGATAAGCACATACCTTTCAGTCTGTGAAGTGCTGCCAAAAACAGAAATATCCGATTAACTAGAAAAGAAACCAATCAAAGCACAAAAAACCACCAACCTTCAAGGATGACTCTGAACTGATCGAACAACTTTGCTTCCTGCAAAGGTTTCATAATCTTTGCCTGTCTTTTATACCTATGGGAGCTACCTCCCAGCTTTACTCCCAAGTTGCCCCTTTTGTCTCAGCTGCTCTTGCCTTCTAGCAGCTCTGCGCACACGCGCACTGGGAACAAGCTCCCCTGGGTCCTCTGCCTCGCTGCTGCCAGACTCCGGAGGCTCCGGAATCAGCACCCCACTCCCACATGGTCCTGGCCCCATCTCTGTATCAGACGCAGAATCGTCATTCGAGTCCTCTCCAGTCTCCCTGACTGTTCCCCATTCTTCCCACTGTCCGATTCCGCTGCCGACTGCACCGGCTGCCGACGAACCACAACACGCCATTCCACCAAGGTCAGTTGGGGTCCAGACACAGGACCTCAGGCGATGTCTCTGAGTGCGTGGACTCTGCCCGTTTTCTTCCTCTCCAGGTTAGATGAAGGCAGTCGCCCATCAGACCGTGTCTTGAATGAAGCTAGGCAGAAAAGCAGAGAGAGGTTCCTCACTGGGGTGGGCTACAAAAAAATTAACAACTGATTCTCTGCCCGGTTGCTGGAAGGGTGTGGACATAGTGGATGTGGCCTAGTCTGCCTCCTGTACCACCCTGCTTGCAAAATCAGGCTGTGGGGGAGGCTGTTTTCGCCCTCTCCAGGCTCCGGAGGCTTTCCTTGAGGCTGGAAATGGGCCCGTTTCCAGCCTTCAGGAACTTTTTCACCCTCTCCAAGCCTCCGTGCAGGCCCTGCACTCAGTTGTGATCCAAAGAGTTGGGTGGACGGGGCCAGCCAGGGGTGGGATTTGCTAGTTCACTAAACTGGCCATAAAATTAACAACCGGTTCACCTGAACCAGTGCAAACTGGTAGCAGCCCACCTCTGTTCCTCACACCAAAGAGAATGGTAGGGTACCCCATAACTGGGAACTTCACCTAATCCAGAAGGCTGTGTCCAAGTAGTTATGGAGTCAACAACTCTGCTTTCTCCACCAAACTTAGTAGGATTCCAGAGATGATTTCTTGGTGCTGGTTCACACCTTGGCAAACAGCTAGGTGATCTGAGGAACCACCTCTCTTGTGGGTTGAATTTATATTTTACTGATTTCCATTTGAACCCCTATTTGAGTAGATCAGGTTGCCCTGAAAAACAGAGTTGGAAGTGATCTTGGAGGTCATCTAGTCTAACCCCCTGCCCAGGCCTGTTTCCAGCCTTCCAGAGCCTCCGGGAGATCTGTTCTTCGCCGTCTCCAAGCCTCTGTGCGGGCCTTGCACTTACCTGGCACCCAAAATGGGCCGTGTAGGGCCTCCTGGGATGGGCGGGGCCAGCCAGGGTTGGGATTTGTCGGTTCGCTGAACCAGTCATTAAAAATTATAAAATTAGCTACCGGTTCCCTCAAATGGAGCGAACTGGTAGCAGCCCACTCCCCTCTACAGTGTGGGATTTATTGGTGAGGAGTCTTGGGAAGTCCTGGGTAACTCTGCTGTTCCTTGTTCATCAGAGCGGGATGAAGACATCAAGAAAATTCAGATTCAGATCAGCAGTGGCATGCAGAACAATGCCGGTCTTCTCCAGGCCTACCTGAAGACCTGGGACCGCTACCGAGAGATTTGGGAGGTCAACAAAGATGCCTTTATCAACCGTTACCGGCACCTCAACCCGCTGGTCTCATCCTTTGACGCTGATACTGCTCGGTAAGGGGGTTCTCAAGCTCTGGGGTGGAGGAAAATCGACCGCCATCTGGCTGACACCAACCCAGGGATACCTTGAAGGCTTCTGAGGAACCTCAAGAGACCTCCTTGAAGTATTCCAATTCTCCTTTAAACCCATACTGATTAGTAGCCATTGTGATATCTTGCAGATGATAGAGTAGAGTAGAATAGCATAGAGTAGGAATTTATTTATTTATCTTATTCATTTGATTTGTCAATTTCTTACAAGATAATAGGTATAAGTATAAACATGAGTAAGAATACAGGAAATGGGTACGAACAAATGAGGACAATAGGACAGGGACAGGCGGCACGATGGTGCACTTATGTACACCTCCACTCTTAGGAATGGAGTGAGGTCAATAGTAGATAGTTTGAGGTTAAAGGAGTGGGGATTTGAGGATAACTACAGAGTCAGGTAGTGCATTTCAGGCATTGACCTCTCTGTTGCTGAAGTCGTACTTTCTGCAGTCGAGTTTGGAGTGGCTTATATTGAGTTTGTACCTGTTGTGTGCTCTTGTATTGTTGCGGTTGAAGCTGAAGTAGTCATTGACTGGTAGGACATTGTAGCAGTAATAGGAATACAGTGAATAATAAAATATAGAATTAGAATAGAATATAAAATAATAGAATAGAAAGAATAATAAAAAATAGAAGAATAGAATGAATAATAAAGTATTGAAAGAGTAGAATAGAATAGAATAATGGATTGGAATAGAATAAATTAGAATAGAATAGGAATAGAATAGAATACAGAATAGAATAGAACAGAACAGAATAGAATAGAATAGAATAGAATAGAATAGAAGGTTTGGAAGGGGCCTTGAAGGTCTTCTAGTCCAGCCCCCTGCTCAAACAGGAGGACCCTATACCATTTCAGACAAATCGTTGTCCAATCTCTTCTTAAATCCTCCAGTGATGGAGCATCCACAACTTCTGATGGCAAGAACTTCCACTGATTAATTGTTCTCACCATCACAAAATTCCTCCTTACTTCTCGGTTGCTTCCCTCCTTGATGACTTTCTAGCCATTGTTTCTTATCCTGCCTTCAGGTGCTGGTTTGGAGACCAGGTGGACCCCCTCCCCTTCTTCGGGGCAGCCCCTCAAATATTGGAAGATGCTATCATGTTACCCTGGTCCTCCTTTTCGTTAAACTAGACATAACCCATTTCCAGCAACTGTTCTTTATATAAAACCCCATGAAGCATTTGATCAGATCAAGGCCCATTTGATCAGACCCAGCATTGGTTTTCCATGGCAACTTAGGAGATGCCTCTGAGCACCTCACAGCAGGAGAAGGTGTTCCCCTCGCCTGCCAGAATCCCCACCCCACAACAAATACTCAATGGAGGCCTCTCCCCTATACCCCAACCTTGGAGACAGCATGGAGTCTCCTTGAGGCCTACTAGCCTTTGATAGATCTGTCCCCCCACTCCGGGAATGGATCCATTTCCCCCCTCCAGGTTGGTGGCCCTCCACATGTTGAGGTATGAATTTTCACGCATTAATTATGCGCTTCGTGAAGAAGTACTTTATCTGTGGCAAATCTTTAAGTCAGCTCCGTTGAGCAGTTAGATGCTTAATGTCTTGTCGGCATGACACTAATAATGTGCTTGTGTGCACACACATAAGGCATGGATGGTGAGGAGAACGTTCCAATCAGTGGTCTGTTTCAAAATTGTCTTCCACTGATTTGGTAGCCATGGCTTGGTGGGTGCGCTTTGCCGCGCATGCACACACTTTGCATGCGCACGTGCACCAAATGCGCACTTTGCGCAGGCACAGAGATGTTCCGGACTCGCCTCCTGCAAGCCTGCACTCTCCTGGTTGCTTCAGCAGTGGCCGCGTGGCACTCTGATGTGCCACGCAAAGCAGCTGCACTTCAAAAGCAGAGGATAAAGGTGAGTATGGGAGCCCAGGTGGGTGGCTGGGCCCAACAGCAGAGAGGAAGAGAGAATCAGTTCAGTCTCCGCTGCTCATTGGTGCTACCTGGTCGAACCGGTAGAATACCATCACTGGTTCAGATCCTTGAGGATGGCGCCAGCGGTGCAATTCAATTGGTGTAACAATTAGTTTGCTTCACAGGTGCACACCCAGCATTTAGAAAAGACCATTTTTAGCTATAATACTTACCTTCTGCTGCGGCCCCGTGTGCAGGGCTATATGATTACCGGTTCAGACCAGTTCACTTGAACCGGTTCAAACCAGTTGAATCCCACCACTGGATGTCGCTGCTGAAACAGGTGTGCTACTGGATGATGTCCGTGAAGAGCCAGCTCAATGGGAGGTTGAAAGGATGCAGGTCCCAGGAGTGGTTCTTCAGATCAGGAATCAGACTGGCTGACTCGTTCTGGCTGACCCAAAGCCACAGGCCTACATGGGACCATTTCAGATCTTCTCAAGGGCCCAAGACGACAAGTCAGGGTCTCCAAGGAAGTCAATTTTGGCAGAATAATTCTCTGGTCCAGAGAGTGCTGCGGTGGCCTAGAGGTGAAACTATCAGGAGGCTGTGAGTTCGATCCTAGGTAGAGGAAGATATTTCTCTCTCTGGGCATGATGAGAATATATCTACCGAATAAAACTCCACGTTTGCAACAGGAAGGGCATCTGGTCAGTAAAATACTCATCTCCATTCAGTTGCCCAGATTCCACCCTGATGCAAGGGATTATGAGGTCATTAAAAGGAGATGAAACTGCTGGTCCGGAATGATTTCTGGAGAGGATAAGCAGAACTGAGCATGGAAACCCACCTCTGAGCAAATGGCCACCTCAAGGCAGGAGAGATAGAAATGTGCAGAGTACTCTCTGGGAGGAATGTTTCCTGCTTAAACAGGGAGTTGGACTGGAAGACCTCCAAGATTCCTTCCAGCTCTATTATTCTGTTACAACCATTCATTTAGTGACCAATCAATGTTACAATGTCACTGTAAAAAGAAACTTACGACAAGTTCTCACACTTTACGACCATTGAACCATCCCTGCGGCCACATGATTATAATTCGGACATTTGGCAACTGGCTCCTATTTACGATGGCTGCAACATCCTGGGCCTTCTGACGAGCAAACTCAATGGGGAAACTCTTAACATCCGTGTTCCTAACTTACCACTGCTGTGATTCACTTCACAGCTGTCATAAAATGGGACAAAGTTCACTTAATGACTGCCTCGCTTAGCAGTGGAAAACTTGGTCTTACTTGGGGTTGGAAGTCGAGGACTGTCTGTAATTACAATTGATGTATAAGTGCAGTTACCATATCAATTATGAAGGGCGACTCTAATTGTAATTAAGAGGCAGACACGGGGCAGATGATTTGTGGGGCGCCTCGGGGGTTGCCAATGAATGGCATTCATACGGCAGAACAACCGAGGCCTGCAGGGACAAAGTCCTCTCTCCCCCCTACACAACCTGCCTCTCCCCACTGATCCTTTGGCAGACTTCTCATTCCACCCTCCGCTGTGGGGCGGCAAGACCGCTGTGCGCTGTGCGCCGCCGCCCTGCCCACTCCCTCTGGAATTGAGCATCGCGCAAGCCGTGGCAAACGAGCAGCAGCCGGATAGATGAAAAAACCCTGTTTCTATGCAAAAATGTCAAAAGCGATTGTGGGAAAGCGTTCAAGCTGGGGGCCGAAATGTAGAGTGTCTTTTGTGCAAGTTGGATGTTTGTACAGCTCTGCCTCTGGAGACCTCCCATTAAGGACTGCGTCAATGAGATCCAGCTGCGGCCACAGGCTGGGAGGGGAGGGGATAACGGTCCATCTTGGCTTTGATTAGTCATATTTAATTCAAATAGTCCTCCACTTATGGCCTGTGTAGAATAAAATAGAATAGAAATTAGAATAGAATAGGAATTTAGAATAGAATATAGAATAGAATTCAATACAATTTAGAATAGAATAGAAATAGAAATAAGAATAGAATAGGAATGTAGAATAGAATAGGAATTTAGAATAGGAATGTAGAATAGAATAGAATAGGATTCAATAAAACTTAGAATATAATAGAATATTAGAATAGAATATAGAATAGAATAGGAATTTAGAATAGAATAGAAATAAGAACAGAACAGAATATAAAAAAGAATTGAATTTAGAATAGAATAGAAATAAAAATAGAATAGAATAGAGAATAGAGTAGAAATAAGAATAGAATAGAATAGAATAGAATAAAGACTAGAGTAGAATATAGAATAGAGTAGAATATAGAATAGAGTAGAATATAGAATAGAATTCAATACAATTTAGAATAGAATAGAAAAAAAATAATGAAATAGAATGTATAATAGGAATTTAGAACAGAATAGAATATAGAATAGAATTCAATAAAATTTAGAACAGAATAGAAACAAAAATAGAAGAGAATATAGAATAGAATGGAATGGAAAGAATGGAATAGAACAGAGAATGGGATGGGATGGAATAAATGGAATACAATAAATAGAATATAATTGAATAGAAAATAGAAATAGAGAATAGAATAGGAATAGAATAGAATAGGAATAGAATAGAATAGAATAGGAGTTGGAAGGGACTTTGGAGATTTTCTAGTCCAGCCCCCTTGTTCAAGCAGGAGAACCTACACTATTTCGGATAAGTGGATCTGTAACTGAGGCCAAGAAGGTATGAGGCCATACCTTCCATCACTAAGGTAGACATTTGTTAAGTGGAATTTTGTCCCACTTTATGACCTTTTTTGCCAGAATTATTAAGCGAATTGTTGCAGTTTTGTTAAGGTAGTGACACCATTGTTATATTAATCTGGATTTTGCATTGACCTTACTTCTCAGATGGTCGTTTTCTAATCTCTTGGGGAATGACGTTCCAAGAGGGAGGGGGCCACCATGGAGAAGGCCCTTCTTCCGGGTCCCACCAGGCATATCTCCCTAGGGGATAGGGCCAGTGGTGGGATTCAAATAATTTAACAACTGGTTCTTTGCCCTAATCAGTGGCTGGGTAGCGTATTGAGGTATTGAGAGTCTGAAGTGTGTGCCAACACAAGCTACGAATTCCTCTTCCCCTTTCAAATCCAGATTGTTGTAAAGCTTCAAGAGGGGTAATTGAAGATTTGAAATTTTCATTTTTGAGCAGTTTTTGAGTGGTTTTTTGGGCCATTTTTGGTGATTTTTAAGGCCATTTTCAGCCATTTTTCACAGCCAAAAACTGCCTGAAAAATGACTGAAAACAGTCCGGAAAACAGCCAAAAACGGGCCAAAAAACATGGTGGGGGGAGCGGAGCAGCCACTGGTGGAATTAGCTGGTTTGCCAAACCGGGCAGAAATTATCAGATTGAACAGATAATCAGAATTGGAAGGGATCTAGTAGGTCATCTAGTCCAACCCCCCGCCCAAGCGGGAGACCCTCCACCATTTCTGACAGATGGGAGTCCAGTCTCTTCTTGGAAGCCTCCAGGGATGAAGCTCCTACAACTTCTGAAGGCAACTTCTGTTTCATTTGGTTGATGGTTCTCCCAGGGGGATTAACAGAGTTGGAAGGGACCTTGTAGATCATCTAGTCCAACCCTCCTGTCCAAACCAAGCAGGAGACCCTACATCATTTCTAACAGATGGGAGTCCCGTCTCTTCTTGGAAGCTTCCCGGGATGAAGCTCCCACAACTTCCGGAGGGCAACTTCTGCTCCATTTGGTTGATTGTCCTCACTGTCAGAAAGTTTCTCCTTATTTCCAGGGTGAATCTCTCCTTGTTCAGTTTCCATCCATGTTCCTTGTCTGGCCTTCAGGTGCCTTGGAGAATAGCTTGACCCTTCCTCCTCTCTGGGGCAGCCCTCCTCAAATATTGGAAGACCCTATCGCCTCCCGGTCCTTCTCTTCCCTAGACGAGCCAGGCCCAGTTCCTGCAACCGTTCATCATATGTTTTAGTCTCCAGTCCCCTCATCATCCGGGTTGCTCTTCTCTGCACTTTTTTCTAGAGCCTCAACATCTTTTTTATAGTGTTGGTGACCAAACCTGGATGCATTACCTAGGTGTGGCCTTACTAAGGCTTTATAGGTGGTATTAGTCCCTCCCTTGATCTGGATTGTCTCCCTGTGTAACTCAATTTAGGGTTGCATTGGCTTTTTTGGCTGCTGCTGCTGCACACATTGTGCTGTGCTTCCTATTCAGCTGGTTGTCCACTAAGACTCCAAGATCCCCTCCCAGTTCCTGCTATTGAGCCTGGTTTCACCCAGTCCATATGGGTCCTTTGGGTTTTTCTTGCCTAAGTGTAGGACTTTCCTTTTCTCTTACACTGAATTTCATTTTGTTTGTTAAATGTCATTTTGCTAGTTTTAATCCCCACTCCCCTAATTTTAACAACCGGTTCATGTGAACTGGTCTGCACCAGCTGAATCCCACCTCTGGCTGGAACCTACGACATTCCCTGCCTCCCTGCTCTGGTGGGTCAGGTAGATGTAAGCAGTGGTGTGGCGCAACTGGTTTAACAACCGATTCTGTGAGCATGCCACTCTGCAGCATTCAAAAAACCTCTACAGGGTGTCAGCTGAGGCATGTGAAATACACTGTGTCGCGTGAATCAGCTGAGCCAAAAATGATGGAAATATAGGACAGGATCGTCGGAACTACTGGTTCACTAGAACCGGTCCAAACAGACAGTGGCCCACTACTGGATGTGACCGGTAAGAGACAGTCCCTCAGATCACCTGGTCCCAAGCCACAAAGGGCTTTAAAGGTGACAAAAAGAGCACCTAGAATTGCATGTGGAAGCAAATCGGCAACTAATGCAGTTCCCGCAGGAGAAGTGTGATACATGTGCACACTGGGGTCTGCACAAAACCATGCGGACTACTGCAATTTGCACCAACTGGAGCTTCCAAATGCTCTTTCAAGGGCACCCCCATGTAGAGCATGTTGCAGTAGTCAAGCTGGGAAGTGAGGAGGGCATGAGTGACCGTGAGTAGGGATTGTCGGCCCAGGAAAGGGCATAAGTGGTGCACAACCCACATTTGCGCAAAGTTCCTCGAGGCCACGACCGCCACCAGGAGTCACGAGTCCAGGAGAACCCACAGATTATGCATAGGGTGCAGTGCCACCCCATCCAAGACCAAAGGTGGCAATTCTCCCTGAGCCAGAGAACTCCAAGCCCATAGTTACACAGTCTTGCCAGGTGTTTGGTTTCAACCCATTATTCTGTGATTCGGAATCAAACCAGCTTAAAATTCAGAATAAAGTCAGTTTAAAATCTATGTATATAAAAGCGAAATGCCCCTCATGCATCATCATGAAATCTCCAGAACTGTGAAGGCTACAAACTTGAAATTGGGCACGTCTGTTTCTCTTGGCTGACCCTCAGAGCATTTAGAATATTTCCTGTATTATTATTACTATTAAAACTCTCTGATGCTAAGGAGTTCTACTCCCCACCTGGAGAGAAATCTCTTCCAAAGGCAAAACACAAGCAGAGGAGAGGAGGTTCAGTTTCAGCGCACCAAGCAGCTTTAGTCCAGAACAGTTGAGCTAAGCCACGCCCAGGCTCCTTGCTGTCCCCTCGCTCACCCAGCAAATACTCTTTCAGTTTCCAAACAGCCCTCCACTCTCTCACACACTGACAAAACACTAGCCAGATGAATACCAAAGGCTGTTGGTAGGCAGAGGCAGAATTTTCCTCCCCCAAAACTAAGCCCCACCGCATAGTTTGTCGCGAAGCATGGGGATCGAGCTAGTTCAGAATAGTCAGATTTTCACAGGGAATCACATGCTGCTTCAAAAAAACCTCCCCATGGTGACCACCCCGAGATGGTGCCATGTTGGTTGCTCCCCCCCTCCCCATGCAGATGGTGAGAAGCGGTGGGCAACGCAGGTGGGGCATCTCGCCATGGCATAAATCTCTTTGGCACCCTGAGTGGCATCTTCTCACAGCCAGCTTGTAACTCTCCACTGCCAACTCAGCACTTCTGACAACGGCTGATTTAGAAGCCCAGCTTGGAGGGGGGGAGGGGGTTTTGGCCCCATGGAATGAGTGGGCCCTGGCATAAGACACCCCCCCACTGCCCACCCCCCAGCAGCCTCATCTGTCCCTGCCAGCACGGCCCCCAGCAGTGTGTCTGGGCACCCCGCTGCTGCTTCTGCTTTTCGGAAACATATTTTTTTCTCCTCCTCCTCCTCCCTTTATTTCTCCCCCCTCCCCTTCTTTCCTTCTCCCTGTTAATAAAAAAGTTTGGCTTCATACTTGCAGTGACCCATTAATGGGGAATTAATTAATGAAAGGGAAGGATTTAATAAGTCCCCTTGGGGGCTGGAACCATCCTACACCTGCTGGCCTTCTTTTTGCTTGGATTGCACCGGAGGGAAATCATTCGAAAGGGTACATTTCAATTAACAAAAGGCTTCGGAAAATTCTTCTTCACCTTCATCCAAAACCCTGGGCCTGTGTGTGTGTGTGTGTGTCTGTCTGTGTCTGTCTGTCTGTCTGTTGGACAGGTTGGGAGGCCTTTGCACAATGGAGGGGGGTGGGAAAAGGCAGATTTATGCTTTCTTTTTCTTTCTTTTGTTTCTATCTCTCTTCTCCTTCCTTCCTTCTCTTTTTCCTTCCTCCTTTCTTTTACGTTCTTTCTCTCCTTCCTTATTCCTTCCTTCTCTCCTCTTCCTACCCCTTGCCTCTCTCTCCTTCCTTCCCCCTCCTTTTCCTCCCTCCTTCCTTTCCTCCCTCCCTCCCACCTTTCTTTCTTTTTCTTCCTTTCTTTTTTCTTTTTTTTCTTCCTTCTCTCCCTCCCATCTTCCTTTCCTTCCTTCTTTTCGTTCTTTTCTTCCTTCCTTCCCTCCTTTCTGCCCTCCTTTCCTCTCCTTCCCTCCCTCCCTCCTTTCTTCCTTCTTTCCTTCCCTCCTTTCTCTTACTTTCCTTTTCTTCCTTCCCTCCTTCCTCTTCTTCCCTCCCTCCTTCCCTCTCCTTCCTTCCCTCCCCTCTCTCTTTTTTTATTCCTTCCTTCCCTCCTTTCTTACTTTCCTTCTTCCTTCCTTCTTCCATTTCTTCCTCTTCTTCCTTCCCTCACTTCCTCTCCTTCTTTCCCTCACTTCCTCTCCTTCCTTCTTCCATCTCCTCCCCCCCTCTTTCTTTCTTTTCTTTCTTCCTTCCTGCCTCCCTCCAACCTTCTTTCCATTTTTCTTTTTCTTTCTTTTCTTCCTTTGTTGCCTCCTTCCCTTTCCTCCCTTCCTTCCCTCCCTCTCCTTCCCTCCTTCCTTCCTTTCCTCCATCCTTTCTTTTGTTCTTTCTTTCCTTCCTCCTTCCTCCCTTCCCCCTTCTTCCATTTGTTCCCTCCCTCTCCGTCCTTCCCTCCTTTCTTTCTTTCTTCCTTTTTTTCTTTTCTTTCTTTTCTTTTCTTTCTTTTCTTTTCTTTTCTTTCTTTTCCCCCCCTCTCTGTCCTGGATTTCTGCATGAGAGATCAATCAAACAACCCATTGGGGTTTTTCCAAGGTGGCCCTTCGGACACCTTTTGTCAGAGGAAGGATTAGATGAGGGGATTAAATTAAAGGGATTCATTTAAAGGAAGCCTGGCGTTTAAGGAGGGGACATTCCAGGTGCATTTGCTTCATTATGGGGCCACCGAAGCATCTGCTGTTGCGTAGCCTTTGCTGCATGCCAAGCAGCCCCACTGTTTCTCTGTGTCTGGCTCGGAAAGCCTGTGGTTCGCCCACACAAGGAGTCTGGCCTAGGGAAGGTGGGGCCTGATTCTTCCTCCCAAATAAGTGAGGGGGTCCCTTGAGGCCTAACCAAGGCTCCAAGGGTGGTGGTGGGGGAACCTGATAGCTGATCATGGGGAAGAGAGCCTCAGTTTGCTCCCCATAACATCTGAGCAATGGGCGCAAGCTGGCCAGACGGAGTTCCAACCTAGAACTAAGGAAACTGTTTCCCGACTGGCAGAAAAATTGACTGGGGGAACAACTTCCCTCTCGAGGATCCCCCTGCGCCAATCCTGGAGGCTTTCGAAAATAAGAGCAGATAACCGTTTGACCGGGGTGGCATTGAGTCTCCTGTCTTGAGCAGGAGGTTGGACTAGACTAGAGGACCTCCATGGCACCTTTCAGCCCAAGCATTCTGTGATCTGTCTGTCAGTCTGCCAATTCATAGACAGAGGGAGAGATAAAATATTATTTTATCATATCTATCTACAGTATCTATCAATCAATCATCCATCCATCCAGGCATTATCCAACACCTATTTGTCCGTCTGTCCATCCGTCTATCAGTCTGTCAGTCTATCTATCACTCTACGTCCACCACTCTATCTATCTATCTATCTATCTATCTATCTATCTATCTATCTATCTATCTTATCTCACTTTATCCATCTATTACTCTATCCATTATTTATCAATCCATCCATCCATTCATCCATCCTATCTGTCTATTTTATAATCTATCTATTACTCTATCCATCATTTATCAATCCATTCTTCCTATCTGTCTGTCTATTTATTTTATAAGCAATCAATCTATCCAACCACAATTTATCAATCTATCATCCCCCTCCCTCCATCTATCTACCATCTTTACATTTTCAATATAAAGTGTTGCTATATTGGACTGGGGAGTTGGACTAGAAGACCTCTGAGGCCTCCTTCCAGCCCTCTTGAGTCTCTGTGTTCCTTTCCAGCTACATGGAGGTGGCCAACAACGTCCAGAAGGAGGAGACGGTGCTCAGCATCCAGTTTGTGTTGCTGGATTGCTCTCACCTGAAGGCTGCCGTGGTCCAGCACTGCAATGAATGGCAGAACAAGCTGACCAACCTGCTGAAGGAGATGGCTACCAGCCGCTTGCAGGAGTTGACCACCTACCTGCAGGACAACGCGACCGAGTGAGTGTCCCACTATTGATCAGGGGGGATTCCCTTCCCTGCTCTTCCCTCTCTTTTCCCACATCCTCTCGGCATAAAAAAGCGGTGTGGTAGCTCAGGGGCTTAAGACACAGGGTTGTGGGTTGGCAGCTCAGGTTGGAGACCCAAGCTTCACGCAAAGGGGTGAGTTCCCGTTCCTTGCTCCAGCTCCTGCCAACCTAGCAGTTCGAAATGCATGCCAATGCGAGTAGATCAATAGGTACCACTTCCGTGGGAAGGTGGAAACGTCTTTGGACAGCACTTGAATGGCCTTGAAATGGGGGGGAAGCACCTCCCCCAATACTCGGCAATGACTAGCAGAGTAAAAATCCCTGATCTGGTCTCAAACCCGCCTTTTGCACCCCACAGCATCAGCCGTCCTCCGCAGACCCTGGAGGAGCTGAGCCGAAGCCTCCAGCTACATGAGACGCTGCAGAACGACCTGCCAAAGATCGAGGGGCAGATCCCCCCCATCCACGAGCAGTTTGCTATTCTGGAGAAGTACGAGGTCGTGGTGGACGAGGAGGTAGGTCCACAGCTGAGGATCCCTGGCTGACGTGGCCCGGAGTGCCATTTTTTCCTCCTCTGGCTGAGGTCAGCAGCCTCTGTACAGGTAGTCCTCAACTTAACAACACTCTGTTTAGTGACTGAAATTGCAACAGCTCTGAAAAAAAAGTGACCTAAAAGTGGTCCTCACACTTAACAATGGTCACAACATCCCTGTGGTCAGGTGACCAGAATTTGCATGCTTGGCCACCAGCATGTTGCTGTATCCTGCGGTCACGTTACTGCCATTTGCAGCCTTCTGACAAACAGTCAATAGGGGAAGTCAGATTCGCTTAATGAACATGAGTTTCACTTAACAAGCACAGAGATTTGCTTAACCTTAGCCAAAAAAAACAAGGTTGCAAAATCAGGAGCAGTTCATTTAACAGTGTCTTAGCAATGGACATTCTGGCCCAGGTTTTGGTTGTAAGTCGAGGACTCCCTGTATTAATTAACCCTGGCCTCATTTTGTTGGTCCACACACCCCACAACTCCCGTCACAACATTGTGGTGCTTCTCTCTGCTGGTTCCCCACCTCTTTTGTGCTCAATGCTGATTGGTTTCTTGTCCCGCCAGGTGCTACAGCTGCTAGGTGATCTGAATTCGGAGTGGCTGGCTTTCCAACAGTGCCTCCTGGACAGTGAGACCATGTTGAAAAAACACAAGGAGAAGTTCAAGACGGGCCTGATCCACTGCGCAGATGACTTCAAGAAGAAAGCCCAAAATCTCCTCCAGGACTTTGACATGAATGGTGGGTATCTCCTCTCCCTCTTGGCTCATCATCCTCTCCTGAGAACAAAAATGTGCAGGAATCTTCTAACTATCTTCTGCTTTATTGCTGAAAGTCTGCGTGCAGGAATTTTCTACTTAAATTGCTTTATTGCTGAAAGCCAGTGTACAGATTCAAGGGAGGTTGGACTTTGTTTGCTTGTGTTTCGGTAGGGATTCTAGGCTGCTTCCTGTTTTGACTCTGCCCCCTTGCTTCTACCACTCCTTCTCCTTCAGGCTGTTTGTTTATCTTCTCTTCCTAAAGGAAAAAGAGATACCCCCACCCAGGCCCATCTTCACCCAGCTTCACCTGTGTGTCAGGATTCCAGCAATCACCCTAATTCAATTGTGATTCTTGAGCCAAACTTCAAAAAAGTTCAAAGGATTTATTAGAGGCGACATACTGGCCCTGCCCTGTATGAAGCCAACTCTGGCATACATAATTTAATAGTCACCTGTGACCCTGTTTCCCCTCTTTCTCCTGGGTGTGTCATAAATCAGATTCTCCAGTTGAGCATGTTCACAACCAGGTGGGTGTCATCATTCATGTTCTCCAATTAAATATATTTCCGGGCAAAAACTCTGGTATTTTAGTTAAAATCTTTTAAAGATAAAGAGTTGGGATGTACTTTCGCTTTCAACAGCTCTTCCAGATTTCCTCCCCCCTCCCTTTTTTTTTTTTATGGCAACTACTAAAACAGGCATAGGAATGTTTTATGAGTTGACACTGTGTTTGAACCACAGCAGTCTTCTCACCAGTGATGGGATTCTACCAGTTTCCCTACTGGTTCAATGATTGCGCTTTGTGCATGCATGTACGCGCAGCTTTCCAAACACCAGCTGAGGCTATGCCGCACCAATCAGCTGAAAGGATAAAGAAGATAAAATTGCAAGGGGGGGCGGTGGGAGGGAAGCCCCTGCGCTTTTCTCTTCTTTATCCCCTCAGCTGATCAGAGTTTTTTCATTTTTACCACCATTCGGCTGAACCAATAGCATTTTTTGCAACCGGTAGTATACAAACATTTGCTACCCCAATACTCGAATACAGCTCATCAATCTGGAACCCACATTACGTATCTGATATTAACACAGTAGAGCAAGTCTAGAAATATTTCACAAGAAGAGTTCTCCACTCCTCTACTTGTTGCAGAATACTTTATATCACCAGACTTGAAATTCTAGACCGAGAAAACCTAGAACTACACCGCCTTTGGTCAGATCTAAGCATGGTATATAAAATCATACATTGCAAGGACTTGCCTGTCAATGAATAATTCAGCTTCAACCAAAACAACACAAGAGCACACAATAGATACAAACTCAAGATTAATTGCACCAAACTTTATTGCAGGAAATACGACTTCAGCCATAGAGTGGTCAGTGTCTGGAATCCTGTACCTGACTCTGGTTTCTTCCCCAAACCCCAAAAACTTTAACCTTAGACTGTCTCCTATTGACCTCACCCCCTTCCTTAGAGGTCTGTAAGGGGCATGCATAAACGCACCAACGTGCCTATCGTCCCTGTCTTATTGTTTCTTTTATTTTTCTTATATTAATCCATGTCATAACTATGTTTTTACTTATACCTATTATCTTGTAAGCAATTGACAAACCAAATAAATAAATAAAACAAGCAGATGCCTGCAATGGTTGGATGGGAAGTAGGCGTAGTCAATGTGCTGGCTATCCCCAGAGAAAGCAAAGAAGTGCAGCTCTTCTGTCCTTCTCCACTGACAGGTCCTTTCACCAGTGCCATCTCAGCTGATGCTGCCCTGGAGCAGATCCTGGCCATGAGGCAGTTACTGGCCACCATGAAGGAGGAGGAGAATGCTTTGCGTTCCAACCTGGGCATCTTCAAAATTGACCAGCCCGCCTCCAAAGACCTTCAGAAGCTGGAAAGGGTAAGAGTTGACCTTCTACTGTGGACCGTCTTCCGAAGAGAAGATCTCAGGTCCCAAGGGCGGGCTTCCCATTTTGGCTTGTCTTCTGGGCTTTGCAGGAACTGGATTACATCCAGCAAGTCTGGGAGATCACGAAGGAATGGGAGGTCCATTGGGAGGAGTGGAAGAACGGGAGCTTCAAGACGCTGAAGACGGAGGTGATGGAGAATACCGCCTTTGCCCTCTTCCGGAAGCTGAACAAGCTGAGCAAGGAGCTTAAGGCAAGCGAGCCTGTGGAGGGGGAAAGAGGGAAGATGGTCCAAGAGATTCCTCCGTGGAGAAGAAGGTTGTGGAGGATGGGTCTCTTCAGCTTCCCCTTTGGACTTGGATTCAACATTCAGTGGGATGGGAGGATGGAGGAAGGGATTTTGCCACTCAACCACACCCCAACCTAGGTCAACTGAATTGAATCAAGGAGCCCCTAGGAAGATTCCCACCAACACCAAGAGAGGACAAGTCATTTGTTATATGAAATGAGAGCAAATCCCATTTCTTCTAGCACTGGTGATGTTCCCTAGCTGGGTTATGAAACATCTGCAGGAAAACCACCAACCTCAGAAAGCACTAGTCTTCTTTTTCCTCCTTGTCCTTCTCCTCCCCCCTCCTTTCCACAGACCCCACTCCCTTCTAGCACTGATGATGTTAGCTAGATGGGTCATGAAACGTCTGTAAGAAAACCACCAATTGCAGAGAGCACCAAGGACCCCACAGTCCTTTTCCTCCTCTCCCCCTTCCTCCTCCTGCTCCTCTCTTTCCTCCCTCCTACTTGTCTCAACATGTCCCCTCCCTTCTAGTATTCATGATGTTACCTAGTGGGTAATGAAATATCTGCAAGAAAATCACTAAGCTCAGAGAGCACCAAGGACCCCAAAGTTGTTATTGTCCTTGTCCTCCTCCCCACTCCTTTCCACAAACTCCCCTCCCTTCTAGCACTGATGATGCTACCTAGTTGGGTCATGAAACGTCTGCAAGAAAACCACCAAGCTCAGAGAACACCAAGGACCCCACAGTCCTCTTCCTCCTCCTCCCAAACCTAACTCCCTTTTAGCACTGATGATGTTCCCTAGTTGGGTCAAGAAACATCTGCAAGTAAATAACTCAGCTCAGTGAGCATCTAGGAATTGAAGTTGAGGCATCCTATATCAACAATTGGCAGATTTCCAGCCCCAACCCAGAAATCCAATGCTTTCCCATATTCATCATTTAATGAGCATTTTCTCTCCCTCTTTTGTGAGCGAAGGATCGGAACTGGGAAATAATTGAGACCTCCAAGGCCAAGATTGAGCAGTTTAAGAGGACCATGCCTTTGATCGTGGACCTCAGGAACCCAGCTTTGAGAGAGAGGTAGGAGGCTTGCGTTGGCCCGGAAGCACAGTCCGGGGTTGGCTGAGTTGAAGGACACTGGCCTGGTCCTAGACCAAGGAGATCTTTGACCTAGAATGAATGGATGGATGGGTGGGTAGATAAATAGATAATGAATGGTTGGTTGGTAGGTAGATATGTAGGTAGGTAGGTAGATGATTGATGATAGTTAATGATAGATGGTAGGTACTAGATAGATAGATAGATAGATAGATAGATAGATAGATAGATAGATAGATAGATAGATAGATAGATAGATAGGCAGGCAGGCAGGCAGCAGGCAGGCAGACAGACAGACAGATACATAATGGATGGGTGGTGGATGGATATTATGATAGTTGATGATGATAGAGATTGATAGATAGATGATAGTTTGATGATAGATAGATAGATGGTAGATAGATAGATAGATAGATAGATAGATAGTATATAGATAGATAATTGCTGATAGATGATACTTGATAGTTGGTAGGTGATGATACCGTGTTTCTCCAACAATACGGCCTCCACCAAGAGGAAGGCCCAGCCTGATTTCTAGGCATGAGGTGAAATTAAGCCCCGCCCCCAAAATTTAGGCCTATTTAACCCATGCGTTTCCCCGCCATTTCTCACATCGTTCGTTAGAATTACATGAGGTGAAGAGAAATGGGGGGAAGGGCCAGGGTGGGTGGGAGAAAACTTGCCTTGAGGAGGGCCCTGCAGGGGCCGAGGCTAGAATACCCGAAGCCGATAAACTCCCGAGGCAGAGTCCCCAGCCGCCTCTCAGCGGCACGTGTCCCCTCGCCTTAGGCCGTGTCTTTCGGGCGATGGAAGCTCCCCAAGGGCAGTCACCAGCCACTTCGATCGGCCGGTAGAAGCGGCCTCGTGGCGAGGGAGTGTGTGTGTGTGCGCTCACCCCGAGGCCGCTTCTGCTGGTGACTGCCCTTGGGGAGCTTCCAATGCCCGAAAGACACGGCCTAAATGGCGAGGGGACACGGGGCAACCACACCTCACCCCGAAGCGGCTGGGGACTCTGCCTTTGGGGAGCTTTCGTCGGCCGATAGAAAGCTGCCTCCGGTGAGGTACGTGCTTATGGGCGCTCTAGGTGGGGGAGGAAATTAAGTCACCCCCGAAAAGACGGCCTAAATAAGGCCCGTCCTTATTTTGTGAGAAACATGGTAGATGGTTGGTTTGGTTGGTAGGTAGGTAGATAGGTAGGTAAATAAATAGATGATAGATAGATGGATAGAGGATGGGTAGATAGATATGATAGTTGATTATGATACGTATGGATAGATAGATAGATAGATAGATAGATAGATAGATAGATAGATAGATAGATAGATAGATAGATAGTTAGACAGATAGACAGACAGATAGACAAAGACAGACAGATTATAGTTGATGATAGATAGATATATGATAGATGATAGATAGATAGACAGACCGACAGACAGATAGATAGAAGGCATTAATTAACTAACCAACTAATTAATTAATTTATTAATATCTGGTTACCTGCAGACACTGGGACCAGGTAAAGGATTTGGTCCTTCGGGCGTTCGATCAAGAAGCTGAGGACTTCAGACTGGAAAATATCATTGAGTTGGGCTTGGACAAACACGTGGAGAAGGTTGCTGAAATTTCGTCCTCAGCCACCAAGGAACTGGCCATCGAGCAGGTAGCCTCTTCTGTTTGGTTTGACCGATGGCGAACTCTATTGAACTGTCGCATCTTCAGAGGAGAGCCTGAGGACTGGTTTCAGAAGCCCAGAGAGAAGCTCTCTTGACTTCCATGAAATTCTTCTGGCCTGTCCCATTGAGAAGCCCCTACGAGCATCCCAGAACAAAGGGATGACTTGTTCTCCTGTCCTTCTCCTCCCAGGCTCTTGAGAACATCGCGAAGACCTGGACTGTCACTGCATTGGACATTGTGCCTTATAAAGACAAGGGACATCACCGGATCAGGTAGGTTGGTTGGGTTGAAGAATGGGAGAAGGACGAACATGCGATCATGGAGAGGTAGGTTTCGGACATACCGGGTCAACACTCTCCGATAAAGGCCAACATTGGCTGCCCCTGAGTGTAGAACCAAGAATCTGGGTGGGGTTTTGTCCCCAGAACCTATGATGGCCATGCTGGCTTCTGGAAGGAATTTCATATGTTGGTTACCATCATCAAAGCTTTAATGCCCTGTTTCCCCGAAAATATGACCTTCCCTGAAAGTAAGTCCTAGCTTGCTTTTTACATTTGCACCCAATATAAGCCCTAATTAAGATCCAGCCTACTCCAGAGTGTACAGGTAAAAATTAAGCTAGGTTGGGATGAGGGGGTGGAGTTGCCCTACTACTTACCTTTGGACAGGTGTAGCCAGGCCTCACACACTCAAGACACCTGCTTTCCTGGCCCATTTCTTTGGCAGCCAGCAAGGCTTTCCTGAAGGCCTCTGGAGCCTATAACAAAGCTCCGGATTGATCTGGAGTTATCGAGGCCTTCAGGAAAGCCTTGCTGGCTGCAGAAGAAGAAGTTCCTGAAGGCCTCTAACAACGAAAAGGAGGCCAGGGGCAACACGTGTATGTGAGGTTTGTCAGTGGATGATTTCCCCTGAAAATAAGACCTGGTGCTTCTTTTTGGTGGCAAAAAAATTATAAGACAGGGTCTTATTTGGGGGAGAACAACATGAGTAGCTTTGGACTGAGATAGGGTAGCTAAAGGCTGTCTTCTCTCTTGCCCGGACTTCACAATCTGTTGGATGAATCCTTCTCTGGTGTCCTTGGTGGTCTCCAAATTTGGTTCAAGGGAGGTTGAAGGACTCCAACCTCTAATATCCTTGCCTTTTGGGGTGCAAGTGAGTTCCACAATTTTGGGAGTGGAAAGGGGGAATGAATCTATATATAATACAAACTTGAAATTGAATTCTGGGAATGCTGGCTGGGGAATGCTGGGAGTTGAAGTCCACCTGTCTTAAGTTTCCCATGGTTGAGAAGTATTAGTTCAGGTTGATCCGGATTTGAAGACCTGCCACCAAGCTGGTGTGAGTAGATTTCTCGTAACCTGTAGTAGCACCGTCTGCATTCACATTTCCTGGAAAAAAATAATCATCATCGTAATAAGTAGAGAGAAAGTTGCAGACTTTGTTGCAACTAATAGAAATCCTTAGAAAAAATTAGTGCTCACTAATTTAGAGTATTTCCTATATTATTATTATTATTATTATTATTATTATTATTATTATTATTATTATTATTATTATTATTATTATTATTATTATTATTATTATTATTATTATTATTATTATTATTATTATTATTATTATTATTATTATTATTATTATTATTATTATTATTATTATTATTATTATTATTATTATTATTATTATTATTATTATTATTATTATTATTATTATTATTATTATTATTATTANCTTGGTAGGCAGAGGCAGAATTTTTCACCCCCTTATTTCCCTCCCCAAAAACTAAGCCCCACCACATAGTTTCGTAGTGAAGCAAGGGGATCGAGCTAGTTGTGTTATATGTCTGTAGCTGACCGAATAGTGTGGGCTCTAGAAGTACCTGACTCAGAAGCTACTCGTACTAGGCCTTCTTTGAGGTCCTGCACTCTCTTTCTGCAGAGGAACCGAGGATGTATTCCAGGCTCTGGATGACAATCAGATGGCCTTGTCCACCATGAAAGCATCACGTTTTGTCAAGCCCTTCGAGAAGGACGTGGACCGGTGGGAACGCTGCCTCTCGCTCATCCTGGAGGTGATCGAGATGTTACTGACCGTCCAGAGGCAGTGGATGTACCTGGAGGTGAGGTTTCTCCTCCTCCTTGAAGGCATGGGTCGTTCCCACCGTCATCTCCTTTAGTGGAGCAGAAGACCTCTGTGGTGGCAGCGATGAGCAATACTGAAGGGGAAGCAAGACCTACCTGGTGACCCTTTCCATGAAAGGGCCATGGGCTTTACAAATCCAGATGTGTCTCAATCTCTCCTTCATTCTCCAGAACATCTTCTTGGGAGAAGACATCCGCAAACAGTTGCCCGGTGAATCATCCTCCTTCGACAACATCAACAGCAGCTGGAAGATCATCATGGACCGCCTTGTGAAGGACAATAACGCCCTGAGGGCTACTCATTATCCAGGTTGCTTGTTTCTCCTTTCTGTCATGGTGGAGGGAGGGTCCACAGCCCAGAGGAAGAAGTTCCGGCTATTCTGACCCAGGCTTCCCCAAGATCACGAAGCCGACTCCTCATCCTGATAAAACCCCTTTTATTTAGGTTAAAGGGAATTGTTCTCCAGCAAAGTCCTGGCAAATGGTCTTTCATGATATTTCACAATTACAGACCTTTATCAGGCTTAGAGCATTGCCAGCCCAATGGCTTCCAAACGCCACTCTGTAACAGACAATACTTGACAAGAAGACAGGAACAGATCTTCATCCTAATGAATTGAACTAGTTGTCTCCTGCAACCCCACTCCCCTTTTGCTTCTATTTATTCCCTCTGGGAGGGGCCATTCATTGTCCACCTGTGCCTTTACTTCCGAGTCAACCCCTGTTCTTTAGCTGTTCCCTTCTCCTGTCAGCTCTGCACATGCGCACACTGGGAACAGGCTCCAGCTGTTCTTCTTCCCCAATTATCTCTGACTCCATAGGCAGCTGGGAAATGTCAGACAGCCCTGGCCCATCTCTGCCTCTGATGCAGAGCCCTCGTCCAAACCTTCCCCAGGTTCTAGGACTGGCCTCATGTTCCTCCCCAGCCTCCTCACTGTCCGACTGTGCCGCCAGCTCCACCAGCCGCTGGCAGGCCACAACACTGTCTGCTTTGTGCTCAACTATTCTAAGCTCCACCTCAACCTCTGGAGATCAGAAGATCATAGGAGGCCTTCAGGATTCTGAGATCTTTGGGGAGAACAGGTTTCCTGGACAGGACCAGGAAGGCACATTAGGACTCTTCTGTGCTCTTCCCTGCAGGACTCCTGGACAAACTGGTAGAAATGAACAGTGCTTTAGAAGATATCCAGAAGTCCCTTGACATGTACTTGGAGACCAAGCGCCATATCTTTCCCCGTTTCTACTTCCTCTCCAACGATGACCTCTTGGAGATCTTGGGCCAGTCCCGTAACCCGGATGCTGTCCAGCCCCACCTCAAGAAGTGCTTTGACAACATTAAGTGCCTCAAAATTCAAAAGGTAAATGATGCACGGAAGACTGTGGTTTCTCCATGGGCTAGAACTTAAGAACTAAGATGTTCTAAGTCTAGAACAACCTAGAACTAAAGAGAAACTTGCTGACAATGCGAACAACCAACCAGTAGAACAGCTTGCCTTTTTCCAGTTCTATCCTGATCACATTACATATTTGTCTCAAATGGCCTAGGGTCTCCTGCTTGAGCAGGGGGCTGGACTAGAAGACCTCCCAGGTCCCTTCCAACTCCAGTGTTGGTGATGCCGATAATGGCTCCTTCTCTTCCCTTCCACGTAATGCTGTGGCTGATTGGTAGTCAGAGAAGGTCTTCTTTGGGTCAGGAGATGATGGGACACCAGTGGAGACACTTCCTTTTCCTTTCCCTGCTCAGATTGGGACCAGCCAGCGGTCAGAAGCTCTTGGCATGTACTCTCTGGATGGGGAATATGTGGACTACACCCATTCTGTACTCCTGGAAGGACCTGTGGAGGTGAGTACTTTCTCCCTGGCTTCACCTGGAATCTAAATGTATAAAAGCAAAAGACCCCCTCACGTATCATCACAAAATCTCCAGAACCGTGAAGTCAACAAACTTGAAATTTGGCACATATGTTCCTCTTGGTTTCTAGGGGCTCCCTAAGGAAGGATTTTTCCAAATGACCCTCAGAGCATTCAGATGATGATGATGATGATGATGATGATGATTTTATTATTATTATTATTATTGTTGTTGTTGTTGTTGTTGTTGTTGTTATCTGGTGCTAAGGAGTTCTATTCCCCTTCCCCACCTGAAAAGAAATCTCTTCCAAAGGCAAAACACAAGCAGAGGAGAGGAGAGGCATTTTTGTTTCAGTTTCAGAGCACCAAGCAGCTTCAGTACAGAACAGTTGAGCTGAGCCATGCCCAGGCTCCTTGCTGTCTCCTTGCTCACACAGCAAATACTCTTTCAGTTTCCAAACAGCCTTCAACTCTCTCACACACTGACTGAAGGCTAGCCAGATGAATATCGATGGATGCTGGTAGGCAGAGGCAGAAATTTCCCCCCCTTATTTTCCTCCCCCAAAACTAAGCCCCACCACAGAGTTTCGTAGTGAAGCACGGGTATTAGAGCTAGTCATTTGATAATTGTGAAGGTGTTGAAGATACCAGCAGGCATGAAACACCACGTAGACTTTTTGACGTTCTCTCTCTGCTCTCCTGTTCCTTTTCTGGAGGAGAGCTTGCTTGGAGTTCAGGACGGTCTCCTGGAATCCCCTTCCTGATCTTCTGCCCACCATTCCCAAGTCTTAGGCTGCCCAGATCATGCCTGGTCCTGTTGAGCGTGGACAAGGGTGGCGTCAGTCCATGCACGTTCCCTGCATCTCCACCGGACTGTCCCACAAGGGTGGATAGGGATCCTGGCAGACTCTCCCATTGTGACCAAGAATCAATGTGTCCCAGGAGTGGCTGTGCGACGTGGAGAGGGCCATGCGCTGGACGTTGAGGGAAGTTCTACGGAACTGCCGGCTGGCCTTGAAGAAGATGTTGACCAAGAGAGACAAATGGGTGAAGGAATGGCCCGGACAGGTGAGGATGCAAAGCTGGAACGGGAGGTCAGATGGAGTCTCTGGGGTGTCTTGGCAGGTGGCCATGGGGATGTGGCGAGCCCTGATATATAGCCGGGCACCCCATATTTTTGATTTGGTGGGACATACTGGTCTCCCTTCCGTGGTGCCGCTAACCCCAATGTTTATGTCCCCATCCTCAACCCATAGGATGGGCGTCTTTGGCCTGAGGCCAAAAGTGGAGATGAATGGAGGGAGAGGGATCTTTATGGGGTGGACTCCCCCCCCATAGCTGTAACTGGAGTCCCCCATGAGCCCCATTTTGCCAGATGTTCCCCATGGGTCCTTCTTAAAATGTTGATGTTCCCACCCTTGAGTGGAGACATCCAGAATTCAGGGGTGGGATTCAGCCGGTTTGGACCGGTTTGGACAAACCATTTGTTAAATTTACACCTGGTTCACCAAACCGGTAGTTGAACTGACCGGCTGGCACCACCTACCCCTCCCCTCCCAGGAGTCTCCCTGTGGCCCATTTTGGATGCAGATAAATGCAAGGTCTGCGCAGAGGTTCTGAGAGGACATAAAAATGGGCTGAACCGGGAGTTCTGGAAGTCTGGGAACAGGCTTGTTTCTGGCTTCTGAAGGGCCTCCGGAGCCCAAGGAGGCCGTTTTTGCCCTCCCTGAGGCCTGAGGGAAGCCTCCGGACTCTGGGGAAGGTGAAAAAATGGCCGTGCTGGTAGGCCATGCCCACCATGGCCCCACCGACCCAGCAACTGGGCAGAGAACCAGGGTGGATTGTTTCCTCGGCACCCCAGATCAAGCTGAGCAACAGGAAGATGGGTCTCTCCCCCTTCACTCCCCCCTCCCCATATGGGTATCCGTGAGCCGATCTTCCTCCCCCTTCCTCTCCATGGCAATCTCCGCCAGANCCTTCACTCCCCCCTCCCCATATGGGTATCCGTGAGCCGATCTTCCTCCCCCTTCCTCTCCATGGCAATCTCCGCCAGATGGTGATCACTGCGAGCCAGATCCAGTGGACGACCGACGTGAGCAAGTGCTTGGCCACCTGTAAGGAACGCGGCGACAAGAAGTACCTCAAAGCGATGAAGAAGAAGCAGGTGAGGTTCTCCCGGGATTCTCGCCGTCCTTTACACACACACCCCACAGCCCTGACCACCCCACAGCCCGCCCAGGCAGTACAGGCAGTCCTCGACTTACAATGGTTCCCTTAGTGACCACTCAAAGAGTAGTGCGGTGGCCTAGAGACGAAGCTCTCGCCTCACAATCAGGAGGCTGTGAATTCAATCCTTGGTAGAGGCAGATATTTATCTCTCTTGGCACTCTGAGGATATATCTGCTGAATATAACTCTGCATTGGCAACAAGAAGGGCATCTGGCCAGGAGAACTCACAGTTCCATTCTGTTGCCTGAACTCCACTCCACAACAAATAAATCTTTCCCCATTTTACGACTTTTCTGGCTACAGTCGTTAAGCAAATTATAGCAGTAACCCAGTTATTAAGTGAATCTGGGTTTGTCCTTGACTATTGCTTGCCAGAAGGGGGATCACGCGAACCTGGGACATCACAACTGTCATAACTCTGAGTCAGTTGCCAAACCTTCCGACAAGCAAAAGTCAATGGGGAAGCCAGATTCGCTTAACAATGGGGGCAAGAAAAGTGGCAAAATAGGGCAAAACATCACTGTCTCATTTAGCAACAGAAACATCGGGCGGTCATAAACCGAGGACTCCCCATTTCTACTACCGGAACTATAGTCTTCTATAGGATCTATAATTTTGTTCTCGCAAGCGAAGGGTGGGATACAGCATCATCCCCCGCTAAGCCAGTTTCCCTCTTCTAATCCAGCCTCCCCCTGCTTAAGCATTTGAGACAATTGCTAAGACAGATTGCAGCTGGACTTGGAGGCTCTGCACACCGTCCTCAGGACAAACAGCTTTCTCTTTGTGTGTGTGTTGTGTGTGTTGTGTATTGTGGGTGGGGATCAGGTTTCCATGCTCAACAAGTACTCGGAGGCCATCCGGGGTAGCCTGACCAAAATCATGCGCTTGAAGATCGTAGCGCTGGTGACGGTGGAAGTCCACGCCCGCGACGTCATCGAGAAGCTCTACAAGAGTGGCTTGCTGGACGTCACCTCCTTTGAGTGGCTGAGTCAGCTTCGCCTCTACTGGGAGAAGGCGGGGGGGAGCATGGGTAATCCATGGCTACTGTGGCGGCAGTGAGATCCCTCTGCTGGCCCTCTGCTGGAGAGAGCGGGCGCTGCACGGTGGACTTCTGGGCTCATAGCTCCAGCCTGGGGTACCGTTGCCCCCTACTGGATGCATGTAGAAACTACAGGTGGACCACAGGTGGGATGCTACTTCAGCAGGCAGCAGCCTGCCTTCTCTCTCTCTCTCTCTCTCTCTCTCTCTCTCTCTTCTCTCTCTCTCTCTCTCAACACACACACACACACACACCACACACACACCACACACACACACATACTGTGGCCGTCTGCCACATTCCATCAATGCACTAGAACTGATATTATTACCTATTGGGTCATGAAACATCTGGAAGAAAACCGACCCACCTCAGAGAGCACCAAGGACCCACAGTCCTTTTCCTCTTGGCCCCCCCATCTCCTCCTCCTCCTCCTCCTCCTCCTCCTCCTCCTCCTCCTCCTCCTCCTCTCGCAAATTCCGTTCTCTTGCAGCACTGATGAAGGTTCCCTAGTTGGATCATTAAACTTTCTTTCTTTGCAGGATTTGGATGATTGTGTTGATCGGCAGACCAACACTCAGTTCGCTTACGGCTATGAGTATCTGGGGAACTCTGGCCGGCTGGTCATCACCCCTTTGACTGACAGGTGCCGATGGGGGTGGGTGGAGGTAAGAGGATGGCTTAAGTTGGGGCTTTCAGACCCCTGGGAAGGTGGGAGGAGGTGAGCATGGGATTATCAGAGCCTGCCTGGATTGACTCTTGGAGGGAAGAGTTTGCAACCTTTTGCTGGCCAGAGTACAGTTACTCCTCAATTTACGACCCCCAATAAGCCCAACATTTCTGTCACTAAGCAAGGCACTTGTTAAGTTTTGCCCCGTTTCCTGACTTTCCTTGTCACAGTTGCTTAGTGAATCCCTGTAGTCCTTAAGTGAGTCACATGGTCATTAAATGAATCTGGCTACCCCCACGGATTTGTCAGAAGGTCCTAAAAGCAGATCATGATGCTGTGGGGTCAGCAGATCTGACCCCATGATGCTGTGACTGTCATAAATATGAGTCGGGAGGCCGTGCCTCTGAATTTTGAGGGGATTCCACAACAGTCATAAGTGTGAAAAACGGCTGTGAGTCACTTTTTCCAATACTGTTGCAATTATGGTCACTAAATCATCTTTTAACAACCCCATAATCCCTTGCAGGATGAAGTTTGGGCAACTGAATGGAGCTGAAAGTTTACTGGCCAGATGCCCTTCCTGCCACCAGTGCGGAGTTATATTCTGCAGATATATTCTCATTGTGCCCAGAGAGAGAAATATCTGCCTTTATCTAGAATCGAATTCACAGCCTCCGGATTGTGAGGCGAGAGCTCCACCTCTAGGCTACCGCACCACTCATTTCCATTCCACAATGGACCCCAAATTTCAATGGCAACTGAATGGAGCTGAATGTTTACTGGCCAGATGCCCTTCCTGTCACCACTGTGGAGTTATATTCAGCAGATATATTCTCATTGTGCCCAGAGACAGAAATTATCTGCCTCTACCTAGGATCGAACTCACAGCCTCCTGACAGTGAGGTGAGAGCTTCACCTCTAGGCCACCTCACCACTCATTTCCATTCCACAATGGACCCTCAAATTTGAATGGCAACTGAATGGAGGTGAATATTTTTACTGGCTGGATGCCCTTCCTGTCACCACTGTGGAGTTATATTCAGCAGATATATTCTCATTGTGCTCAGACAAAGAAATATCTGCCTCTACCTAGGATCGAACTCACAGCCTCCTGATTGTGAAGGGCGACCTCCACCTCTAGGCCATCACACCACTTTAATTATGGTCACTGAATGAATGGTTGTACATCGAGGACAGCCTACGGTGAAAGCCAAACAGCTGGATCATTGAGCACCTGTGGTTTTGCCCCCATCTCAGGTGCTACATGACGCTGACTACGGCCCTCCACCTCCACCGAGGAGGGTCCCCGAAGGGCCCTGCAGGCACCGGCAAGACAGAGACCGTCAAGGATCTGGGCAAGGCGCTCGGCATGTACGTGATCGTGGTGAACTGCTCGGAAGGCCTGGACTACAAGTCCATGGGGCGCATGTACTCTGGACTCGCCCAGGTGAGTCAGTCCTTGACTTAACGACTGCAAAGGCCAGAATTTCCGAGGCCAGAATTTCTGTCGCTGAACAAGGCAGCGGCAAAGCGGCGTTACCCCGTGGTCAGATGGGCAAACTGATAAATTGGATAAATTCAATTGAATTTTTGCTCCAGCTTATGTCCTTTCCAGATCCCATCGTTAAGTGAATCACCGCAGAAAGGATATACCATTCTGAAATTTATTTTATTTCTCAAATGTTAAGTTAGCAGCATAGTCAATAAGTGAGTCAGGCTTCCCCATGGCTGGTCAGAAGGTCACAAAAGGGGATCTCATAACACCCCCCCCCCCGATGCNAAGGGGATCTCATAACACCCCCCCCCCCGATGCTGCAACCATCATAAATATGAGTCAGTTGCCAACCATCCAAATTTTGATCAGGGGATTCTGATCAGTCATTAAGTATGAAAAACAGTTCTCTAAGTTGCTTTTTTCAGGGCCATGATAAACTTCGGTCACTAAACGAACTGTTGTAAGTTGAGGACTATCTGGCTAGTGTATAGCCAGCTAATTCTGTTCTCAAATAAACTGCCCAGATTCAATAGTAATAATAAATCTAAATACAGATAGTCCTTGACTAATGACAAAATGGACCCCAACATTTCGGTTGGTAAGTGAGCAGTGAATTTGGCCTCCTTTTACGGCCTTTCTTGCCACCATCGTTACGTGAATCACAGCTATTGTTAAGTAAGTAACACAACTCTTGAATGAATCCGGCTTCCCTGTTGACAATGCTTGTCAGGAGAGGAATCATATGACCCCAGGAGAAAGTCATAAATACGAGTCAGTTGCCCAACCTCCAAATTTCAAGGCTGTGACAGTTGTAACTCTGAAAAATGGGTCTAAGTCACATTTTTCAGGGCTGTTGTCACTAAACGAATGGCTCTAAGTTAAGGACTACTGGGTCTGGATGAGTTTTGTAGACATCTTTTGGTCTTGAAACAGGAGAGAAACTTGGAAGCCTTGTTATCGCCTCATTTTCCCCAGGCTGACTGGGGGGATTCTGGGAGTTGAAGTCCACAAGTGGCCATCTCTGTCCGAGAACAGCGTTTTTTAATCTATCTTTTAAATTGTATGAACTTCAACTCCCATAATTCAATTCCCTTAAAAGATGTATGGACTTCGACTCCCAGAATCCCCCAATCAAGATGGCAGGCTGGGGGATTCTGGGAGTTGAAATCCACAAGCGGCCAAGGTTGGAGACCCCTGTCCTAGAACAGTGTTTTTCAATCTATGTATCTTTTAAATTTCATGAACTTCAACTCCCAGAATCCCCCAGTTAAGATGGGTGGCTGGGGGATTCTGGGAGTTGAAGTCCACAAGTCTTAAAGCGGCCAAGGTTGGAAACCCCTGTCCTAGAACAGTTTTTCAATCCATGTATTTTTAAAGATGTATGGACTTCGACTCCCAGAATCCCCTAGTCAAGATGGCTGTCTGAAGGGATTCTGGGAGTTGAAGTCCACCAGTCTTAAAGTGGCCAAGGCTGGAGACCCTGGCTGAACCTGGGTGGGGGGAGATCTCCTGGCTGACCCCCGCTGCTTTGCCCCCCACCCGCCACAGACGGGAGCCTGGGGTTGTTTTGACGAATTCAACCGCATCAACATTGAAGTCCTCTCTGTGGTGGCCCAGCAAATCCTCTCCATCTTGTCTGCTCTGGCTGCCAACATGACCCGCTTCACCTTCGAAGGCCACGAGATCAACCTGGTATGGTCTTGTGGCATCTTTATCACCATGAACCCAGGTAGGTTCTGGGTGGGGTGGGGAGGAGGAACTGGAGTGGTTCTGGGGTGGGAGTGGGGGCAAATTTAGGCCATAACATCTTATATTCCCCCCCCCCCAGCCCATGGTTTTGGAAATATCATTTCCAGATGGTGCAGGATCTGACTAGCTTTGATTCCAAGCTCTGGAAATTCAAGAATAAACATGGGCATGGCTTTAATGGCGGCAAATTTAAGAGGGGTGGACTTCAGCTCCCAGAATTCCCCCAAACAGGAAGGCATGGGGCAGGAGGGATGATTCTGGGCCTGTGTGGAGCAGGATCACCAGAAGTGACTACTCCCTTTGGCCAGGGGTGGGGAAGTTTGCCCCCTGTAGCACATTTAGACTTAAACTCCCAGAATTCCTGAGACAGGATGGGGAATAATGGCCATTTTAGGACTCGTGCTGGCTCAGGAATTCTGGGAGTTTAAGTCCACAGGTCCTAAATGGGCCCATCGTTCCCCATGCTGGCTTGGGAATTCTGGGAGTTGAAGTCCACCCCGCTGAAACTGGCCAAGATTGAAAAAATAGGTTTTATAGCAATCAGAAGAAAAATAGGATGATTGTTGTATTTAACCCTGAGCTGTATTTATGCCTCACAGTCTGGCTGGGGGATTATGGGAGTTGTAGTCCATCCATCTTAAGGCAACCAAAACTGTATCTATATCCCATATACCAGCTGGGAGATTCTGGGAGTTGAAGCCCATCCCTCTGAAAGTGGCCCAGCTTGAGAAACAGTCTTGTAAGATGACCTGCCTCTGGCTGCCGCTGAACCTCCCGCTGACCTCCTCTTCCCCGGGGTGGTTTGGCAGGCTATGCCGGGCGCACGGAGCTGCCGGACAACCTGAAGTCCATGTTCCGTCCCATCTCCATGGTGGTGCCAGACTCCACCCTCATTGCCGAGATCATCCTTTTTGGAGAAGGCTTCAACAACTGCAAGGTATTTGGGCCATGGGGTGGTTGGGCCTTCTGACAACAGATAATCAGAATTGGAAGGGACCTTGGAGGTCATCTAGTCCACCCCCCCCCAGCCCCATCCTCAAACCTTAGTGGGATCTTTTCCATCCTCTCTTCCCCCACTCCAGATCTTGGCCAAGAAAGTCTACACCCTCTACTCCCTGGCCGTACAACAGCTCTCCAAGCAGGACCACTATGACTTCGGCCTGCGGGCCCTCACCTCCCTGCTCCGTTACGCCGGGAAGAAGCGCCGGGTTCGGCCGGACCTCTCAGATGAAGAGGTGAGGGTTGATGGGGGGCACTGCGAGGGGCGGGGGTGGAAGGTAGATGGGCCTGGTGGAGCTCTTTGAGGCTGCTGCAGGTAGTCCTCGACTTATAGACCACAACCATGAGTTTGTGCTACTTAGCAAAAAGGAGTTTTGTCCTGTTTTAGGACTTTCCTTTGTGACCATTTTATGACGTTCCTTCCTTCCTCTTTTCTATCTCTTTCCTTTCTTCCTCTCCCTTCTCCCTCCTTCCTTCCCCCCTTTCTTTCTTCCCTCCTCCTTCCTTCCTCCTCCCCTCCCTCTGTTCCTTCCTTCCTTCCTACCTTCCTTTTCATCTTTCCTTTCTGCCTCCATCTCCTTCTTTCCCTTCCTCTGTTCCTTCCTTCCTTGCTATCCACCTACCTACCCATCTTCCTTCCTTCCCATCTGTCTCCTTCCTCTTTCCCTTCCTCCCTGATTCCTTTTTTTCTTCCCCTTCTCCCTCCATTTTTCCTTCCTTCCAGGGGTGGGATGCAAATATTTTTACTACCGGTTCTATGGGTGTGACTAGGTGGGCATGGCTAGGTGGGCGTGGCCATGTGACTAGGTGGGCATGGCTTCTTTTTTTTTCCCCATCACCCCCTCCCCACCTGCTCTGTTTTTTTGGCCTCCTGGGTTTCAGGGAAGCCTCCTGGGAGGCCGTTTTTGCTCCCAGGAGGCTTCCCTGAGGCCCAGGAGTTATATGTGTGGGAGAGCATAGCAACATCTCCCCCACGCCCCTCGGGGAAGCCTCCTGGGCAAAGCAGTAAGACAGTAAGGGGGACCCTGGCATAACTGATTGTTGGAACAGCTGATCGTTGGGAGGAGAACAAAAAGAAAGAAAGAAAGAAATGCCTGTTCGGCCGAACCTGGAGAATCCCACCGATGATCCAGTCACTTCAGCTTCTCCTCTCCTCTCTTCTTGGAGGGGACCTTCCTTTAGAGCCGAAGAAGCTTCTTGGATGAGAAGCGAAATGTTTTCCAAGAAAAAGAAAGGAAAAATAAAAATCCAGTTGGATTTTTGAAATTAAAAAGAAAAAAGAAAAATCCGCTTTGGGACCCTCCCTGAAAGGATGGAGAATCTCCACGGATCTTCTTCTTGGTTCTTGACCCTTTCCTCTTTCCCGTGGCTGCAGATCCTTCTGATGGCCATGAAGGACATGAACATTGCCAAGCTGACCTCCGGAGACGTCCCGCTCTTCAACGCCATCACCCAGGACCTCTTCCCGGGCATCGAGTGCCCCGTCATCGACTATGGCAAGGTCAGCTGCCCCTCTGTCCATCGGACCCGGCCCTGTCCTTCTGCCTCCTCTGGGGGGTGGGGGTGGATTGGAGTGGGGGGGCTCCAGAGAGGGGTAGGGGGAGCGATGCGGAGCCTCCCCTGCGGCAGCTGGATGGCTTCTGGAGGGATGGGATTCGTGCTGCCAGTCTTGGGGACACAATTAATTCCTTCTTCCTTCCTTCCTTCCTTTCCTTCCTTCCTCTTTCTTTCGTTCTTCTCTCTCTTTGTGTCCTTCCTTCTTCCTTCCTTCCTCCCTCTCTCCCTCCTTTTCTTTCTTTTCCTTTCTTCATTCCTTTGTTCCTCTTTTCTATCTCCTCTCTCCCTCCCTTTTTCTGTTTTCTTTCTCCTTTTCTTTTCCTTTCTTCTTTGTTTCTCTGTCCCTCCTTCCTCCTTCCCCTCTTTTACCATTCCTTTGTTCCTTTTTTCTATCTCCTCCCTCTCCCCCACCCTCCCTTCCTTTCCTTTTTCTTTTCTATCTCCTTCTCTTTTTCTTTTTCGGTCTCTTCCTTTCCTTCTCTTTCTTTTTTCTTCCTTCCTCCTTTCTATCTCCTCCCTCCCTTTCCTTTCTTTTCTTTCGTTCCTTCCTTTGTCCCTCTCTTCTATCTCCTTCTCTTCCTTTTCTTCTTTCTTTTTTCTTCCTTCCTCCTTACCATCTCCTCCTTCCCTTTCCTTTCTTTTCCTTCGTTCCTTCCTTTGTCCCTCTCTTCTATCTCCTTCTCTTTCTTTCTTGTTTTATTTTTCTTTTTTCTTCCTCTTTTCTATCTCCTCCCTCCCCCTCCTTCCCCCAACAGCTGAAGGAGGTGCTGGAGGGGGAGCTGAGGGAGATGGGGCTGCAGGTCATCCCCTTCACCATCATGAAGGTCATCCAGCTCTTTGAGACCAAGAACTCCCGCCACTCCTCCATGATCGTGGGCAACACCGGCAGTGGCAAGACGATCACCTGGAAGGCCCTGCAGGCCACCCTCTGCAGCCTCCACAAGGGTGGAGACACCGCCTTCAATCTGGTCCGGGTGAGGGGGCTTGGGGGAGGGGGCAGAGAGGTTGGCGCCCCCTCCCTCTCCTTCCCTTCCATCTATCCATCCTCCCATTCCTTCTTTCCCCATTCCCTCTCTCCCTCCCTTCCTCTCTGCCTTTCTCTCTTCCTCTCATCCTGCCTCCCATCCATCCATATACCCATCCCTTCTTCCCCCCCTCCCTTGCTCTCTCCTCCCTCTTTTTCTCCCTTTCTCCTCTTCCTTCCTCTCTTCCCCCTTCCTTCCATCCATCCACCCATCCCTTCTTTCCCCTCTCCCTCTCTTGTTCCCTCCCACTCTCCTTCCCTATTTCTCTCCCTTCCCTCCTCCCTTTTTCTTCCACTCTCTCCTCCCTCTTCCCCCCTCCGCCCCTTTTCTTTTCCCCACTTGGCCAGGAGCATCTGTGGGTCCCACTCTTTCCTTCCTGTGAGAGCCACAGAAAAATTGTCAGCCTCCCTTGATGTGAGAGGAAGGGGGGATAGGGGAAAGGGGCAGCCTGGGGCCCCCTGCCCAGTGGGGGCTATGAATTGCACTGGAGAGGGAGGGTCTCTGCCTGGCCTGACTTTGCCTGCCAGCCAGGGGTGGGATTCAAATTTTTTTACTACTGGTTCTGTGGGCGTGGCTCGGTGGGCATGGCAGGGGAAGGATATACTGCAAAATCCCCATTCCCTCCCTACCTCACTAACCTTATGAAGAGACTGGACAGCCACTTGTGCGAAATGGGATAGGGTCTCCTACTTGAGCGGGGGGGAGGGGGGGGCTGGACTAGAAGACCTCCGAAGTCCCTTCCAGCTCTATTCAGAATGAAAGGACCTGCTCTCCAGCTCCGTTCTCCTGGGCAGGGCAACCAAAAAGACCGAGCCAATCAGCTGGGACTTGGGAGGCGGAGAATACATGGGGGTGGGGCCAGTCAGAAGTGGGATTGGCCAGTTCTCCGAACTCCTCAACATGTCTGCTACCGGTTCTCCAGAACTGGTCAGAACCAGCTGAATCCCGCCAGTGGTTCTTGCCGTGCTTCTGACTTCAGCTTCTTCCTCCTCCTCTCCCCCCAGGACTATCCCCTGAACCCCAAAGCAGTGTCCCTAGGCGAGCTGTACGGAGAGTACAACCTCAGCACCAACGAGTGGACGGACGGCATTCTCTCCAGCGTTATGCGGACGGCCTGCGCAGGTACAGCAGTACACACACACAAACACACATGCTCTTTGCTGCTGGCACATTTCTTTTTTCTTTTTCTTTTTAAATTCAATTTTTTAAAAACAATTTGATGCTGTAAGTCCATCTTCAAGTGAACCGCGTGTGGTCTAGGTACAAACATCTTTGTTAAAACGATAATCCAAATGTCAACATTCTTCATTGTATGACAACATACTTCATACTTCATTCTACATACCCATGAGGTTGGCTTCCAGAGAGGCTTTAAAAGGCCTGGGGTCTTAAGGCTGCTGCTCTTGAAGGGGGAGACAGGGCACCCTGATTTTTACTCTTTATTTTATGACACAGAATTGCTTCAACAGTAAGGTGGGTGATATACTGTATAAATTGAATCAATCAGAATAACAAGAGTTAGAAAGGACTTCAGAGGTCTTCTGGTCCAGCCCCCTGCTCAAGCAGGAAGACCCTATACCATTTCAGACAAAATCGCTGTCCAATCTCTTCTTTAAAACCTCCACCCACAACGTATGGTGACAAGCAGTTCCACTGGTTAATTGTCCTTACTCTCAGGAAATTTCTCCTTAGTTCTAGCTTGCTTCTCTCCTTGGTTAGTTTCCATCCATTAATCAACCAATCAATCAACCAGGCAACCTCTCTAAGATGCCTTTAGAACAGGGGTCTTCAAACTTGACCCCTTTAAGACTGGTGGACTTCAACTCCCCGAATTCCTTCTCCAGTCATGTTAGCTCAGGAATTCTGGGAGTAGAAATCCACAAGTCTTAAATTTGCCAAGTTTGAAGACCCTTGCTTTAAAGAAATTCTAACTATCTCTGGGACAGTTGGGATAATGGAAGACCCCCAAATGGTCTCCTCTGTAGCTAGCAATGATAGCTTGGCATTCTGGGAAAACAAATGTGGCCAGCAATCCTGACCAGCTGGTCCTTTCCCTCTCTTGCTATAGTCCCGAGCGTCTGTTTCCTGATGCACGAGACCAAAATGGGTGGTGAGATCAGAGGTGGGATTCAGCCGGTTCAGACCAGTTGTTGAGAACCAGTAGTGGAAATTTTGACTGGTTCGATTGGCTGGCTGGCCCTGCCAATCCCATTTATTCTCTGCCTCCTGAATCCCAGCTGATCGGCTGGGTCTTCTTTGGTTGCCCTGCACAGGAGAACGGAGCTGGAAAGCAGGTTATCCTGTCCTATATTCCCTTGTTTTTTTAGCTTAGCTTATTCGCGCAGAAGAGCGGATTGCCGCACCTCAGCTGAGGTAAAAAACAGATCAGCTCACTGATGCTGAGAGACGGCAGTTTTTCATTGCTGCGCGAGTGCACAAAATGCCCTCTCATAGCACCGATGGGGAAAACAAACTATTGGAATCCCACCGCTGGGTGGGACACATGGGGCTTTTCTCCTGTCCCTCATGGGCTCTGACTGAGCTTCCCTCCTTTCGTCCCAGATGAGAAACCGGATGAAAAATGGATCCTTTTTGACGGGCCGGTAGACACGCTGTGGATCGAGAGCATGAACTCGGTCATGGACGACAACAAAGTCCTCACCCTCATCAATGGGGAGAGGATCGCCATGCCTGAGCAGGTAACTTAAAGGTCCTTGCCCCTCTCCCCATTCCTTTGGAGTATCCAAGGTGGGCTCCCACAGCATCTGATAGACATTGGGGGGGGTTTTTTGTTGTTCTCCAGGTTTCGCTGTTGTTTGAAGTGGAGAACTTGGCGGTCGCCTCTCCTGCCACCGTTTCCCGATGTGGGATGGTTTACACCGACTACAGCGACCTGGGTTGGAAGCCGTACATCCTATCCTGGATCGAGAAGCGTCCAAAGGTAGTGGAGGGGCAGGATCAGGCTTAAGATGGTGGCTTAACCCAGTGTTTCTTGGCAAACAGGTGAAAACAGGTGAAACTTCAACTCTCAGGATTCCTCAACTGGCCATGCCTGTATTTCTTTGTTTTCTTCTCCTGCTCCCTAGAGTGAAGGGATTCCAGAGAAGGGGATTACAAGAGAATAAGCAGGACATAATTTGCACATGTATCAAAAGGGATGCATGACTTTCTCAGAATTTTGGGAGTTGAAGTCCTCCCATCTTCAAGTTGCCAAAGTTGAGAAGAAAAAAACACTCCACCAGGCAGTCTTGAGCATTGTGTGGTCATCCATGGTTATGCAATCAGAATAGAGCTGGAAGGGACCTTGGAGGTCTGTTCAAGCAGGAGATCCTATACCCATGATGGTGAACCTGTGGCACGCGTGTCATAGGTGGCACACTGAGCCATTTGTGCCAGCACACGAGCTGCAGGCAAACTTACCTCACTGGGCATGCACACACCTTACAGCTGATTTTTGGCCGGTTTGAGGCCTTTTTTGGCCTCCCAGAAGCTTGCGGAAGGCTTCTGCAGGCTTTGCAGGATGAAAACTAGGCCCGTTTCATCACTTCCTGTTTTTCTGGAAAGTGATGAAATGGGCCTAGTTTTCAACCTGCAAAGCCTGCAGAAGCCTTCCTCAAGCTTCTGGGAGGCCAAAAAAGGACTCAAACTGGCCAAAAATCAGCTGTGAGGTGCAGTGTAAGTAAAGGGGTGGTGGTGGTGGGTGGGGATTGTGTGCGCATGTGTAGGGGGCATGGGGAAGCGCATTGCCTTCTGGGTGCTGGCACACGAGTGTGCGCATAATTTTTGGCGCAGGAGCCCCAAAAGGTTAGCCACCACAGTCCTATACTATTTCAGACAAGTAGCTGTCCAGTCTCTTCTTAAAAAGCTCCAGTGATGGAGCTCTCGCAATGTATATGGATGTATCCCATACATTGTGAGGGTGGGACATCCCCAAAATCATAGAGGGGTGATTTCAGAGGAAGAAAGAACACTTCAGGGTCTTTTGAGGGCACACCCGTTGGCTGATCGGGGTATTCAAAAGACAATAAGCAGCAAAACCTCAAGAAGAAACGACTGTGTGGAAGGAGAAACTTGAAGAGGTGGCATTTCTCAAGACCATCAGGTATGATCACATAAGACTATCAGGAGAAAGTAGAGGCTTCACTTGAGAGTGTAGGCCAACTCGCTGCAGTCAGCTCTCTGTGGGATAAATCAAGGCTGCATTAATCGTTCCATTTTTATCAACTGTTTATTTTTTATTATTTATGGACTGTTTCCTAGTATGATTTGATTGCTTATGGTACCCTATTACTATTGTTAGGTGTTGTACTTTATGATTCTTGACTCTTGACAAATGTACCTTTTCTTTTATGTACACTGAGAGCATTTGCATCAAGACAAATTCCTTGAGTGTCTAATCACACTTGGCCAGTAAAGAATTCTTTCTGTCTGTCTGTCTGTCTGTCTGTCTGTCTATCTTTGACCAGGAGTGACATCTGTATTCCTGAATTTGAGGGGTTGCCCCAAGGAAGGTGGGGGGTCAACTTATTTTCCAAAGCATCAGAAGGCAGGAGAAGAAACAATGGATGGAAGCTAACCCAGGAGAAGGAAAAACTTTCTAACAGGGAGGACAATTAACCAGGGGAACTGCTCGCCACCAGAAGTTGTGGGTGTTCCATTCCTGGAGGCTTTTAAGAGGAGATTGGACTGCCATTTGCCTGGAATGGTATAGGCCAGGGCTTCCTACTTGAGCAGGGGTGTGTGTGTGTTCAGACTAGAAGACCTCCAAGGTCCCTTCCAGCTCTATTCTGATGGAGGGATTGATTGAGGTCATCAACATTACTGTAATTCTGGTATTTCTGGATTGACTTTCTTTGTCTTTGTGATCCTTAGCCCTGATTCCGTCAAAAATTAATGTAGCTTTTGCGGCATTTTGCCAAAGCATCCTGCAGTAACCTGTCCTGGGCCGGCAAATTGGCCGGGGTGAGTTGACCCCCCCCATTCTGCACACCTGCACCTTTCTCCTTTCCCAGGTGGAAACAGAAACCCTGCAACGCATGTTTGACAAATTCATCAACAAGATCCTGAACTTCAAAAAGGAGAATTGCCAGGAGTTGGTTCCCATCACGGAATACAGTGGCATTGTGGCTCTTTGCAAACTCTTCACGTCTTTGGCTGAAGAAGGGGTAAGCGGCAAGACACACACACACACACACACACACACACACACACACACACACACACACACCTTTCCACCTGCACTGGGGTTCTTCTAATACAGGTGATCTTCAACTTATAATTGTTTCATCATAATCTTCTTTTAATGATTCCACAATCCTTTGCGGGGTGGAGTCTGGGCAACTGAATGGAACTGAGTGTTTTACTGGACAGATGCCCTTCCTGTCACCGATGCAGAGTTTTGTTCGGCAGATGTATTCTCATCATGCCCAGAGAGAGAGAAATATCTGCCTCTACTTAGGATCAAACTCACAGTCTCCTGATTGTGAAGCGAGAGCTTCACCTCTAGGCCACCCCAGCACTCTAATTATGGTCACTAAATTGTTTAGTGACTATTAGATATTGCGACGGCACTGAAACGAGTGACTTAGGACTGCTTTTCACACTTAAAACCATTGTGGCAGCATCCCCTTGGCCAACTGACTCGTATTTATGATGATTGCAGCATCCCAGGGTCACGTGAACCCCTTTTGGGACTCTTGATGAACAAAAGTCCATGGGGAAGCTGGATTCACTTAATGACCATGGGACTCACTTAATAACCACAGTGATTCATTTAACAGTGGCAAGGAAGAAGGGAGGGAAGGAGGAAGGATGGAAGGAAGGAAGGATGGAGAGTGGGAAAGAAGGAGGGTGGGAGGGAGGGAGGAAAGGAGGGAAGGAAGGAGGGAGGGAAGAAAGAAGGAAGGAAGATGGAGAGAGGGAAAGGAGTGAGGAAAGGAAAGAAGGAAGAAAGGAGAGAGGAAGGAAGGAGATAGACACTGCGGACCACCATAAATATGAGTCCGTTGCCGAGTGCTCAAATTTTGATCAGGTGACTCTAGGGTACTCCAATGTAAAGTGTGAAAAATGGTCTTAAGTCACTTTTTCGGGGCTGTTGTAACTTCAAACAGTCACTAAGTGAACTGTTGTAAGTGGAGGAGTCCCTGTGCTCCAACAGACCTTCCACGCCATGGGCGTGGCCCGTCCATCTCTGCCCCCCATCCCTCTCTAGGGCAATGGCTGGTGGGCTTTGGTAGCTTAAGTGACCATCTCGTCCCCGTTCCTTCCAGCTGAATCTCACCGACACGGAGAACTACTCCATCCTGGTGGAGATGTATTTCATCTTCAGCATGATCTGGTCACTCTGTGCCGCCGTGGACGAGGAAGGCCGGAAGAAGATTGACAACTTCCTGCGGGAAATCGAGGGATCCTTCCCTAACAAGGTCACTCAGATTTCGCTTGGCTTTCAGGGGCCATCGGGGATCGGTCGAGCAAAGCAGACGGTGAGAAGATCCGCCTCATTTAACTCCTTGTTTGCTTGCTTGCTTGCTCCTCCCCAGGACACCGTCTACGAGTATTACGTCGATCCCAAGAGGAAGCAGTGGGTTGCCTTCGAGGACAATCTTCCCAAGATGTGGAGATACCCTCCCAAGTGAGTAACCCTCTGGCCTGTTGTGCCAACATCTCAAGAACGTGGAAGAATGGCTTTCAGGGAGGACGGCCTTCCTTTCAGAGACCCGGATCCACGGGTGGGCTTCAAAAATTTCAGCAACCGATTCTCTTACCCTGTTGCTGGGATGTTTGTGGTCCAGTTGGCCTCCTGCACCACGATTGGGGGGGAGGGTGAAAACGGAAAACAGGCTCTGGAGGCTTTTTTTGAGCCTCCGGGAAGGTGAAAACGGCCTTCCCCGGGCTCTGGAGACCCTCTGGAGGCCTGTTTTTTGCCCTCCCTGAGCCTCCACGCAGGCCCTGCACTTACCTGGGATCCAAAACAGGCCATGTGGAGACTCCTAGTAGAGGTGGGGCGGGGTGGACAGGGCCAGCCAGGCATAGGATTTCAATGAACTGGCCATAAAATTAGCTACCAGTTAGCTACCGGTTTGGCCAAACTGTGGTGAACCAGTAGTAGCTCACTGTCAGGGCTCCAACATACACCCCCATTCAAATCACAAGTCTCTAGCCACATCTCTCAGAGTGAAAAAGATTAATTTATTAAGAGTGACCATGTTGGAGTTTCCTGGTTGCAGCGAATTCTGACACATCATTCATTTCACCCTTGATCTTAGTCTTCCTCCCATCCCCTGGATGGATATTCTCCAATGGGACACATCCATAGCTAAGAGTCATCAATCATACTCTCCAGTAATAATCTTGCGTGCCAACAGCTTCGGCTGCCAAAGCGATTATCTGCAGCATTTAAGGAATGCACTGCTTTCCCCCACTCCCATTCTGCTGGCAACTAAAAAGACTAAAGAAGTATTTTTAATTGACACCAACCCCGCTTGGATCCTTTCTCCTAGGTAGTTTGAAAGCCAGAAACTCTGGATGGACAGAAGGTGGACCTGCTTTTCCATGGGTGGGAATCCGAGCGGTGGTCCTACCATGGTGGAAACTGCTGGATGGGAAATAGAGAGGAGGAAGAGGATATAATGGGTTTGGGTTCATAAGTCTCTCCACAATAGGTCCAAAAACAGAATGTTGGTTGAGGGACAACCCTAGATTGATCCATAGTAAAGAAAGTTGGGTAGGGTTGCCCTCAACAGTGGCCCTTGGATGTTCTTTGGGGGTCCTTCCCTCATCACTAGCATCCTAACAGTGCAGGTACTCCTCGACTTATGACCATTCATTAGTGACCGTTCAAAGTTACAACAGCACTGAAAAAAGCAACTTCAGACTGTTTTTCACACTTATGACCATTGCAGCCTCCCCATAGTCGCACAATCATAATTTGGATATTTTGCAACTGGCTCACATTTATGATGATCACAGCGTCCTAGGGGGTCACATGATCCCCTCTTGCGACCTTCAGACAGGGGATCAGCCAGATTCACTTACAACCATGTGACTTATCTTAACAACTGCCATGATTCCCTTAATAATGGTGTCAGGAAAGGTTGTAAAACAGGGCACAAAACTCAGTTATCCAATGTCTCACTGTGTCTCAATACTCAGCGTAACAACTGTTTCGCTCAACAATGGAAAGGTTGAACTGAATTGTGGTTGCAAGTTGAGGACTACGCATAGGGGGCAGTGATGACATATGTGCCGTAGGAGGCAGTGATGACATATGTGCCCTCTTCGTGCCCAGCTTAGCTTCTCAATTTCCGGCCTCCAGGAAACCTCACACAATTGCCGTCTTCCCCCACCTCACGGCTTCCAGCCGAGCTTCTGTGATTTAAGCAAGCAGCTTACACACACACACATACACACACTTACCCCTAATCTGATCAGCAGCCTGCAATTACTAAGGGACATAGTCCCCGAGTGGCCACGGATGGCCAGTTGAACCCCCATAACGACAGACAGCATTGATAACAGTGGCTGCCTTCCAAGCTTTCAACCTCCAGTGGGGATGACAACTGCGGGAATCGTTTCTTATGTCAGACATCTTCCTGCCTCTTGACAAGGTTTTTTGGCATAGCCATTAGGGCTATCTTAGAAAAGGACCACACACACACACACACGCACACGCACACACACACACACACACCAGGCCTCAGGCTGGCACAGCGGGGCTGCGCAGGGGTGGATGATGGCCGAGCACAGGTCCTGAGCCGAGACCTCTGCTTCTCTCCCCAGCGTCCCCTTCTACAAAATTATCGTGCCGACTGTGGACACCATGCGGTACAACTATCTCGTCAACGCCCTGATTGCCAACCAACAGCCGGTGTTGCTGGTGGGCATGGTGGGCACAGGGAAGACCTCCATTGCCCAGGGGGTGCTTCAGTCCCTGGACAGCCTCAAGTGGGCCATTTTGGTGATCAACATGTCCGCCCAGGTAAGGGCCCCACCTGCGCCCTTGAACCCAAACAAGGACAAGAGGGAAGCCTTAACAGAAAGAATGGATAAGCATAACAGAGTTGGAAGGGACCTGGGAGGTCAGCTAGTCCATCTGTTCTGACCAAGGCTTCCTAAGACACCAACAAACACATAAAATCCAAAATTTATTTTAGTTCAATGGCTGTGAATTATCATCATTCACAGCCCAGAATGAGTCTTAACCAATTATAATTAGTCCCAGGGACATTTGATAAGAACGCACCTTTATCTGACTTGAAGTGCTGCCAATGACTAAAGTCCCAAGTAGTCTTCCCAAAACCAAATGGAGAACAAATTTACCATGGAGCTTTCAGAGTCCAAACTGATCAGAGCGAAGGACGTTGCTTCCTGCAAAGGGTTTCCTACCTTTGCACTTCCTTTCTCTCTTATGGGAGGGGCAATCACTTCCCAGCCTTGCTCCCAAGTTGCCCGTTTTGTTTTAGCTGCTCTTGCCTTCTGGCAGCTCTGTGCATGTGCATACTGGGAACAGATTCCCCTTGTTTCTCTGCCTCGCTGCTGCCAGACTCTGGAGGCTCCAGAGTCAGCACACAACTCCCAGATGGCCCTGGCCCCATCTCTATGTCGGATGCAGGACCTTCGTCTGAGTCCTCCCCAAACTCCTGGACTGGCCCATGTTCCTCCCCACTATCCGACTCTGCCACTGTCTGCACTGGCTGCCAGTGGACCACAACACCATCCCCCTGGTCGAGCAGGAAACCCTACACCCAGATGGACTGGGCAGCCATTTCTCTGGAATGCCATATAGGATCTCCTGCTTGAGCAGGGGGTTGGGCTAGAAGACCTCTAAGGTCCCTTCCAACTTTATTCTAGTCTAAATGGCTGTCCATTCTCTTCTTGAAAAACTCCAGTGATGGAGCGCCCACAACTTCTGGTGGCAAGTTATTCCACTGGTTAATTGTCCTCACTGTTTAGGAAATCCCTCCTTAATTCTCTCCTTGATTAGTTTCCATCCGTTGCATCTTCTCTTGCCTTTTCTTGGAGAATAGGTTGATTTCCCCCTTCTTCTTTGGGGCTGCCCCTCCAATGTTGGGACATTGCTATGGTGTCTCCCCCTTTCAGTGTCACAGAATAACAGAGTTGGGAAGGACCTCAGAGGTCATCCAGCCCAACCCCTGCTCAAGGCAAATGGCTGCCCAATCTCTTCTTCAATCACAACTCCCTGAAAGAACCTCTTGCAGAAATTTGTGGCTCTTCTTGTGGCCATAAGTGGAGGATAACCTAGGCCTGGTTCTTTGGGTCTTCCCCCCCTTCTGTAAGGATGCCCCTTCCCCTTCCATTGCCGCAGACCACGTCCAACAACGTCCAGAGCATCATTGAGAGCCGCGTGGAGAAGCGCACCAAGGGCGTCTATGTGCCCATGGGAGGGAAGAGCATGATCACCTTCATGGATGACCTCAACATGCCCGCCAAAGACACCTTTGGATCTCAGCCCCCTCTGGAGCTCCTCCGGCTTTGGCTGGACTACGGCTTCTGGTATGACCGGATGAAGCAAACCATCAAACACATCAAGGTGAGGACAGGCTTGGTTCCCCCCTTTCCAACCAGTGGTGGGATTCAAATAATTCAACAACCGATTCTCTGCCTCTCATGATTTCTTCCAACAACCAGTTCACCAAACTGCTCAGAAAGTTAACAACCGGTTCTCATGAACTGGTTTTGAACCAGCTGAATCCCACCACTGCTCCCACCCACCTGAGGCACTGCCCCCCAGACCCCAATGCCCGTCTGTCTGCCATGCCCATTGTTTTTTTTTAAAGTGTGTTAAATGCGGTCATGCGCTGAACTCAACCTTGTCTTTTTACACTCCCGTGTTGTTTGAATAATTGTCTTAAAGAGGCCGTCATGTCTCTGGATTTCAGTTGGGGGGGAGAAGAGGAGGGGTAACGCCGTGGCACAGGCCCCTGGGGAAGGGCAGGGTGGCTTGCCCCGTGCCAGTGATTATGTTCCCCTCTTTGTATTCCGATGGGCTCATCTTCTGCCAGGCTCCAGACAGGGGTGATTAAAAAACCCTTCGCAGCCACAGGGTGGGCTGCAGAGAAGATGTGGTGGGGTGGTGCTTTTTTTCCTTTTCTGGTTTTGATCTAGGAAGGCATCTCTCTCTCTCTCTCTCTCTCCCTCCCTCCCTCCCTCCCTCTCTCCCTCTCTCTCTCCCAGGACATGTTCCTGATGGCGGCCATGGGACCCCCTGGAGGTGGGCGCACGGTGATCTCCAGCCGTTTGCAGAGCCGTTTCAACCTCATCAATATGACCTTCCCTACCGTAAGGCGGGGCAAGATTCAAAAATTTCAGCAACCAGTTCTCTGCCCAGTTGCTGGGGGAACGTGGCCCAGTTGGCTTCCTGCACCACGGTTTGCCTTCCCCAGAGTCCGGAGGCTTTCCTCGGGATTCTGGGAGGGCGAAAACAGCCTCCCCTGGACTCCAGAGGCCCACTGGAAGCCGGAAACAGGCCCCTTTCCAGACTTCCAGAAGGCCATTTGTTCCCCCCTCCCAGAGCCTCGGCACGGACCCTGCACTACGTCCACCGAAAATGGGCTATGTGGAGAGTCCAGGGAGGGGAGGGGCAGGGTGGGGTGGGTGGGGCCAGTTGAAATCCTGGTTCAGAGAACCAGATGAAAACTTAACATCCGGTTCACCCAAACCCGTCTGAACCGGTGGAATCCTACTCCTGCCATATGAGCTGGTTGGTAGCTGAGCCGAGGAGGGAGGCCACAGATCGGGGTTTTACCTGATGAGTGAAGGAGAGAGACCCCCTTCCCAAACTTTGCTGGCCCTCTCTGCCAGGTGGGTAGGTGGCCACCATGTCCTGCAGAGGTGACCCATCTGATTCTAACGTCGGCCCGCCTTCTCTTTGGTGGAGGGCAAGATGGGGGCAATGGGAAAAGGATAGGGAAAGGCAAGTTTTGGCCCGGTGAGGCACGGCTGGAGGGGGGGGGGTCTTGGGCCCCAATGCAGGCAGATCACTGTGGTATCTCCACCTGCTTCTGAACCCCTGAAAACCACGCAAGGCGGCTTCCATCTTCATGTCTTTTGCACCTAGCAGGGCCTTCCTGCTGAAGTGGAAGGAAGTCAGTTCTGGGGAGTTGGCTCTGTTGTAGAATATAATTTGGGGTAAAATCCTTTTGGGCTGCTACTTGGGTGGGGCAGCGTATCGCAACCTTGGTCTCTTTAAGAGGTGTGGACTTCAACTCCCAAGAACTCCCAGAATTCCCCAGCCAGCCAGCCATGTAGGGGAACTTTCTCAATAGATGGTGGGGATGCAGTAAGCGTAACAGATCTTGCAAAAGCAGGGAGGAGCTGGCTGGGGAATTCTGGGAGTTGAAGTCCACGAGTCTTGAATCAGGGATCTCCAACCTTGGCCATTTTATGACTTGTGGGCTTCAGCTCCCAGAATCCCCCAGCCAGCCAGCCAGCCAACTTTCTCAATAGATGGTGGGGATGCAGCAAGTATGCAGTACGCACTCTGACTTCGGCAAAGTTTAAAAAAAAAGACCTGGCTGGGGAATTCTGGGAGTGGAAGTCCACCAGTGGTGGTATTCGAGTGGTTTGGCCCACTACGTTTTTGCTCCCAGGAGGCTTCCCTGAGGCCCACAAGGCCAAAAAATAAGGGGTGGCGGGGGTGCTGTGAAAGAGAAAAAGAGAAAAAGGGAGGGATGGGAGAAAGAAAGAGAAATTGAAAAAAAAAAAAAAAAAGAAAGGGACAGAGGGAGGGAGTGGAAAAGGAGAGAAGGGAAGGACCACAAACCCTGGCCTAGACGCAGCTTCAGATGATTTTTTGAAACAGCAGAAGCAATCCAGGGCTGGAAGATACCCGGAGGTCATCTAGTCCAACCCCCTGCCTCCAGAAAGTTTCCTGTCTTTTGAAAACCCCCCCCCACTCACATGACCACATAGCCATGCCCACCAAGCCATGCCTACAGAACCGGCAGTAAAAAAAAATTGAATCCCACCACTGAAGTCCTCTGAAAGTGGCCAAGATTGTGTGTGTGTGTGTGTGGAAAGATTTAACAGCAACCTGAAGAAAAATCTGACCGTTGTATCAACCCTGAGCTGTATGTATATGAATGTCTCACATGCTGGCTGGGGGATTCTGGGAGTTGAAGTCCCAACGTCTTAAAGCGCCCAAGGTTGAGATACATTCTCTCTGATTCAACATTTGCTCCAAGTTTTCAACAGGCTCCTTTAAATGTTGGCTTTGACTCACATTTTAGGCCAGGGTTTTGCAAGGGGGGGGGCTCCTCCCTCAAATGCTGAGACCCCCCTAAAAAATCATGGGTTCTCTGGATTTAACCTCAGAACCAATCAATGCCCTGCAACTCCTGAAGGGCATCGAGCACGCAGAGAACTTCCAGAAAGACATCTCCTGCAGCTGGAGGCTTAACTCAGACCCACGTGAAGACAGGGAGGGTGTTCTCCTTTTGTTCTCCCACTTCCTGATTTTCTCCCCCTGGACAGGATTCCCAAATCCGTCGCATCTTCGGCACTATGATCAACCAGAAGTTGCAGAACTTCGAGGAGGCCGTCAAGCCCATCGGGAACGTCATCACCGAGGCCACGGTGGAGCTCTACAACAGCGTGGTCCAACGGTTCCTGCCCACGCCAGCCAAAATCCACTACCTCTTCAACCTCCGGGACATTTCCAAGGTAGAAAAAAAGATGGGTCCCGCAGGAGGAGTGGTGCAGTGGCCCAGAGGTGCAGCTCTCACCCTCATAATCAGGAGGCCGTGAGTTTGATCCCAGGTAGAGGCAGATATTTCTGCCTCTCTGGGTAAAATGAGAATATATCTGCTGAACAAAACTCCGCATTGGCAACAGGAAGGGCATCTGGCCAGTAAAAACCTCAGCTCCATTCAGTTGCCATTCAAATTTGGGGGTCCATTGTAGAATGGAAATGGGTGGTGTGGTGGCCTAGAGTTGCTCTCGCCTCACATCAGAAGGCTGTGAGTTCGATCCTAGGTAGAGCCAGGGGTGGGCTGCTGGGGGTTTGCAGAGATTCAGGAGATCCACTAGCTAAGATTCTGCACAGTTCAGACAACCTCCAAATCCCACTCCTGGCTGGCCCTGCCCACCCCTCCCCTCCCAGGAGTCTCCACGTGGCCTATTTTAGATTCAGGTAAGTGCAGGGCACATGTGGAGGCAAAGAGCGGGCCTCCCAGAAGTTTGGGAAGGCCGGAAACAGGCCTGTTTCTGGCTTCCAGAGAGCCTTCGGAGCCCAAGGAGGGCAAAAATACCCACCCACCCCAGCCATGGTATAGGAGCCCACCATGGCCAAACTCACCCAGCAACCAGGCAGCAACCCATTGCTAAAATTTGTGAACCCCACCCCTGGGTACAATGAGAATATACCTGCTGAACAAAACACCACATCAACAGGAAGGGCATCCGGCCTGTAAAGACTCTGCTAGCTCCATGCAGTTGCCCAGACTACACCCNGGGGGGGGGGGGCGTTAAATGACAAAAACAAAAAAGGAAGGGAGAGGTGGGTTGTCCCAGAGGCCTGAATTCTGCCGCTGTCGAAGTTCCTTTCTCCGGAATCGCATTGCCCTTGGCAGAGGGAGGGAGGGGGCTTCACTGAAGCGATGCCAGCTGACCCGTGTGGAGGGGGGCAGCGGGCTCTGCCTCAGGCAAGGATTTTTCTCTCCCTCCTCCCAAGATCTTACCAACATCCCTCCTCAAATCCCAGGGACTTCCTCCCCCTCCCCCCTTCCCTCATCGCCGGGAAGGGTGCCAACCCTCCCATCTTTCGCGACTACCCCCCACCAGAGGCCGAGCGCAGCCACCCAGGCCTGTTATCGCCAGCCAGGCCCTTTCCAAGGGTGAAGTCTTTTTCCTGCACCGCCTCCATGGATGCCCAGAGGCTGCAAGCATTAGGATTCCAAGCAGGGCAGAGATGCGGAGCGCACATCAAATGGGCACTGCAGCTTTTGGAGACATCAAATGCCACTGAATGTTTATCCCAGGTTTTCCACCCTGAAGCTCTTTCTCACACACTTCAAACGCAGCCCAGATGCCCGCGAGCCCAGCTGCGACAGGTGCCAACCTGCCTCCCTTTCAGCTGGTTTAAGGGGTGCGGAGCACGGCCAGAAATTGGGGGTCTCCTTCTGCCTTCCCAAAGAGTAAGAGTGGGACGTTCTCCTACATATTGTTGCATTCACCCGCTGCTTAAAATGGGACGGATGTATCCCAATGCCAGGCCAGGCCTTATTGAGATCTTCGGCTTTGTTACTGAAAAAACAAAACAAAAACGGGGTGTTTTTTGTTTTGTTCTTTTGATCACTCAAATGACACCTTGAACCATAAAGAGTTGATGCGATGGAAGGCAGATCAGGCAAACAGGCAGATTTTACTGCAAAAAAACAAAAAAGCAAAAGGAAGGGCTCTGAATGTTTCTGCAGGGTGGTAATTACGCAGGGAAGGGCAGTTTAATTGAAAAGTTGATGACCGAGAAGGAAAGAAGAAAGGAAAAGAGAGAGAAAGAAAGAAGGAAGGAGAGAGAGAGAAAGAAAAAGGAAGGAAAAAGAAAAGAAAGAAAAAAGCCCGATAGATAGAAAGAAAGGGGGTAGAGAGAGAGAAAGAAGGAAAGGAAAGGAAGGAAGGGAAAGAGAAAGACAGACAGGGGAGAGAGAGAAGGAAAGAGAGAGAAAAAGAAGGAAGGAAAGACAGGAAAGAAAGAAAAACAAACAGAAAGAAAAGGGGGAGAAAGAAAGGAAAGGAAGAGAGAAAAAAGGAAGGAAAGAAAGAAAAAAAGGGAGAAAGAAAGAAAGGAGGGAGAGAAGGAAGAAAGGAAAGAAAGAAACAGGCTGAAAAAGGGAAGAGAGAAGGAAGGAAAGAAAGAAAAAGAAAGAAAGAAAGAAAGAAAGAAAGAAAGGAGGGGAGCAACATAGGGATAACAGGGACAGTGTTTACTTCACCTGGTTTAAACTGATTAATTCTGTGCAGCTACGAGCCAGTTCCAGGTTCTTAGATAATCCAATTAAATCAGGATATACGCATTTTGCTTCAGTGAACCCTCTGCTGCATTGTTCCCTGTTAATTGTTAATAAATTGAAAGAAAGAAGAAAAACAGAATGTAAGACTGGCCCAGAAAAAGCTTCCCTGGGGCTGTTGGTGGAGGTAGGAGAGAATATTTATAGCTCAGGGTTGAATTCTGTGCTCCTCGGTGCCCTCTGAGCTTGGTGGTTTTCTTGCAGACGTCTCAGGACCCAACTAGGGAACAGCATCAGTGCTAGAAAAGAAGGGAGGACGAGGAGGGCTGTGGGGCCCTTGGTGCTCTCTGAGTTTGACTGCTTTCTTGCAGATGTCTCATGACCCAACCAGGTAACATCATCAGCGCTGATGATCATCATCAAGCCACTTGTATAGAACCAGACAGCTCACCTCCATCCCTTCTAGTACTGTTGATGCTGCCTAGTTTGGTCATGAAACGTCTGTAAGAAAACCACCAAGCTCAGAGAGCCCCAAGGACCCCGCAGTCCTTCTCTTCCTACTCCTTGTCTCAACACGCCCCGCTTTCTTGTAGCACTGATGGTGATATATAGTTCAGTCAGGAAATGTCTGCAAGAAAACTGCTGAGCTTAGAGTCCCCAAAGTCCTCCTCCTTTTCTTTCTCCTTCCTCCTCCTCCTCCTCCTCTTTTTCTTCTTCCTCCTCCTCCTCCTCTGTGTTGCAAAGCATCTCACTGGACGACTTATTTCCCACCAAGGAGGCACCGCACCGGGATCAGGCAAGGTCTCTCTGCCAGCAGAAGCAGCCCCCTCCCAAGCTCAGCTGGAGGGCAGAGACACTGTCTTCCCCATTGTGTCTGGCAGCCGTCAGAGGCCTTGGGTTCGAGGCGGTGCGGTTGTCCTGCCTCTCAAAGGCGGTCTATTGGTTCCCCCTCCCCCTTCAGGTCTTCCAAGGGATGCTGAGGGCCCACAAGGACTTCCACGACACCAAGGCCAGCCTGACCCGTCTCTGGATTCACGAATGCTTCAGGTGGGCTCTCTGGTCCTCTTCCCTCAAGCCCATCCTCCCCTTCTTGGGTGGAAGGGGCCAGCTCCCCCTGCTGGGCTGGAGAGGGCTTTGCAAGAGGCTGCTCTAGCGGGGTGGGGGTGGGGTGGTCTCATGGCTGTGGCCAGCAGGGGGCACTAGAGTTAGCTGAAGGCTTTCATGGATGGATAAATAGATAGATGACAGAGAGAGAGAAAGAAAGAAAGAAAGAAAGAAAGAAAGAAAGAAAGAAAGAAAGAAAGAAAGAAAGAAAGAAAGAAAGATAACGACAGACAGACAGATATGATATTTGTTTTTGTAGATTTTCATGGGTACAGGTATGTAGGTCAAGGTGTCCACTGGCACGAAGGCCAAAGCAACAGCCTGAGGATAGCAAGTGGGACCTCGTTGAAATGTCGCCAAGATACTCTTAATCTTACACGGGAAAAGACCCGAGCACACCTAGACCTACCTAGATAGGATATATATATAGAGAGAGAGAGAGGATATAGATAAGAGAGAGAGAAAGAGAGAGGGATTGTTCCTGGTTCTTGTGAATCATGGCAGTCGTTAACTAAATGTAGTGGTCATTAAGTGAACCCTGCTCCCTCCCCATACTGACTTTGCTTGTGAGAAGGCAGAAAGGCGGGGGGGGGGCTTTAGGATTTTTAGGAATGCACACCTGNCAGAAAGGCGGGGGGGGGGGCTTTAGGATTTTTAGGAATGCACACCTGTTATCAAGCACCCCAATTTTGATCAGGTGACTGTTTGCTTGGATGGTCGTTAGTGCGAGGAGCGGCGGTAAATCGCCTTTATTCCCTGCCATTGTAAATTAGAGTGGTCCCTAAACAAACAGTTGTAAGTCAAGGACCAAAAACGGAGCCTAATTTTTGCACTCTGTTGCTAAGTGAAACATTTTAGTTTTGTCCCCTTTTTGCGACTTCTCTTGCCATGGTTGAAAACCAAATCCCTGCAGGGGTTGAGGGAATCCCCTGGTCATTAAGCGAGCTCCAAAGGGGACCATGTGTGACACGCACACACCCCCGGCACGCTGTGACAGTCGTAAGTATGAGTCAGGTAGCCGAGCGAGTTAAATTTCAATTGTGTAACCACAAGGGGACATCAGTGAAGGAAAATGGTCCGAGGTCACAACTTTGAGCGGTCGCTAAATGAACAGTTGTAAGTCGAGGACTGCCTGTGTAAGAGACAAAGTTGTGGGAGCTTCATCCCTGGAGGCTTTCAGGAAGCGACTGGACTGCCACCTGTCAGAAATAGTGTTAGGATCTCCCACTTGAGCGGGGGGTTGGGCTAGATGACCTGCAGGGTCCCTGCCATTAATCTGTCAATAATGGATCATTGTTGTTGATGGAGGTTGTGGCAGCTCCATCCCTGGAGGTTTTCAGGAAAAGACTGGACTGCCCATCTATCAGAAATGGGGTGGGGTCTCCCACCTGAGCGGGGGAGTTGGACTAGATGACCTCCAAAGTCCCTTCCGACTATGAATCTGTTAATCTTTCTTTTCTGGCCTGCAGGGTCTTCTCGGACCGTCTGGTGGATACCCCAGACATGGAGACCTTCGTGGCCCTTCTGGGGGAGAAACTGGGCACCTTCTTCGACCTGACGTTCCACCACATCTGCCCCAACAAGCGCTCGCCCATCTTCGGTAGGTCGCCCAACTCTCCCCCACCCCCAAGACGCCCCTTGAGCCATTGTTGTTAAGTGAGTCATGGCAGTTATTAAGGGTCGTGAATCTGATCCGGCTCCCTTGGTTTGACTTGGCTGCTCAGGAGCCGGCCAACTTTAACTCTTTTGCCATGGCTGTTAAGCGAATCACAGCAGTTATTAAATGAACCCCATGGTTGTTAAGCAAATCCATCTTCCTCTGTTGATGGTGAGAAGCCGGTCCATTTCACCTCCTTTGCCAGGGTTGCTAAGCGAATCATCGCAGTCTTAAGCAGGAGAATCCTATATTCCATTTTTAACCAGAATATAAAATAGAATAGAATGAGCCGGCAGGGACCTTTGGGGGTCTTCTAGTCCAGCCCCCATATTTTTTCTCTCTTTTTTTCCTTTTTTCCTCCAACCCTCCTCATTTTCTGTTCCTTTAAAAAAAAATCATCTCTGTATTTTATATTTCGATCGACTAATAATAAAAGAAACCACAGAGCAAAATTCACTTGACAACGGTCTCGCTCGGACATGGAAATCTGGGGCACCATCATGGTCATAAGTTGAGGACCACCCATGCTCCGAGACTCAAGAAGTTGGGAGGAGGGTCATCCATGGGGCAGAAATACCCCCCGGCCCCCCAATCCAGAAAGGGTGCCATTTTCTCCCCCAGGTGACTTCATGCGCAACGTCTACGAAGACATGATAGACATGGGTGTCCTAAAGGGCGAGATGGAGCGGGCGCTGGGCGAGTACAACCGGACGCCAGGCGTGGTGCCCATGAGGCTGGTGCTCTTCCGGGACGCTATCGAGCACAGTGAGTGGGGCAGCCTGTTTCCCCCAGGCGGGGGGAGAATAGGATGAGCAGAAGGGGAGGGGACCTCAGAGGTCTTCTAGTCCAACCCCCTCCTCAGGCAGGAGGAACCCTATACCATTCCAGACAAGTGGCTCTCTCGTCTTTTCTTAAAAACCTCCGGTGATGGAGCACCCACAACCTCTAGTGGCAAGCTGTTCCACTGGTGAATTGTCCTCACTGTTAGGAAATTTCTCCAGATTGCTTTTCTCCTTGATGAGTTTCCATTAGTGCTTTGGAGAAGAGGTTGATTTTTATAAGCTGTAACTATAAAGTAGTAGATAAGTTGAAATGCTATTGTTATCTGTCTGTCTGTCTATCAATCATCTATCCTCTGTATCATCTCTCTATTATCTATGTATTGTATCATCTGCCTGCCTATCATCTCTCTGTCTATCTCTGTCTATTTGTCTGTCAATACATCATCGATGTATTGTATCATCTGTCTGTCTGTCTGTCTGTCTATCTATCTATCTATCTATCTATCTATCTATCTATCTATCTATCTATCTACTACCTACCTACCTATCTACCTCTGATCTGTCTCTCTGTCTATCATCTCTCTTTCATCTCTCTCTCCCTCTATCTATTGAATCATCCACCTATCGTATTATTTATCCATCCATCTACCATATCTATCTATCTATCTATCTATCTATCTATATCTATCTATCTTCTATCTATCTATCTATCTATCTCTATCTATCTATCTATCTATTATCATTCTCTCTCTCTCTCTCTCTCTCTCTCTCTCTCTCTCTCTCTATATCTATCTATCTATCTATTATCTATCTATCTATCTTTATCTATCTATTTCTACATCTCCGTCTGTCTATATCAACTATTCAATCATCCATCTGTCTATCATCTCTCTATTATTCTTTCCTCTGTCTATTGTATCATCCATCTATTATCTATCTATTTCATCTATCTCAGATAAAAATCATGGAATCTTAGGACTGGAAGGGGCCTTGGAGTCACCTAGTCCAACCCCTCCCAGGCAGGAGGCCCCACACTGTTCCACACCATTAATGTCCCATTAAATGTCCAAGCTCTTCTAAAAAGCCTCCAGTGATGGAACATCCACAAACTTCTGGAGATCATGGCTGGTCCAAGAATAACTTGTCCCACTTTGCTGTGACACTCTCTCCTCTCTTGCAGTAAACCCGCATTGTCCGGGTGGTCAGCCAACCCCGGGGCAACATGCTGTTGGTAGGCAATCGGAGGGAGCGGGCGCCAGAGCCTGGCACGCTTGGCCTCCTCCATTTGTGAGTACTACACCTTCCAGATCGAAGTCTCCCGTCAGTACCGCAAACAAGAATTCCGAGAAGGTGAGGCAGATTCTGTTCTGTCCTAGGCCTCCCCAAAAAGTCCATTCTGAGTCCGGCAAAACCTTCTTTTATTACATTTAGCATGAATTTAGTTCATTCACCGTCAGCCAACGGCTTGGCAAACAGTCTTGCGAAGGTAGATTAATGAGCTCAGACCTGTATCAATCCTGGGAATGCTGCCCAGTAAATAGTTCCACGCTCAGTGCTGACAGGAAGGGCTGGGTTACACAGACAAATCTCCAATGAGGTTGGAATAAATGAACGAATGAATGAATGAGTTGTTTCCTGCCAATCCCTCCGCTTTTGCTCCTCTTTTAATCGCGATGGGAGGGGCTATTCACTGTCCACCAGTGCCCTTATTTCCACATTGACCCTGAGTTCTTAATTGTGCCTTCCTTTTGGCATCTCTGCTCATGCGCAGGCTGGGAACCAGTTCCAGAAGCTCCCCCGCCTCACTGCTGTCCAAGCCCAAAGGCAACTGATAACTGCCGGCCTGCCCTGGCCCCATCTCTGCCTCCAGTGCAGAGCCCTCGTCTGAGCTTTCCTCAGCCTCCAGGACTGGCCCGGGTTCCTCCCCAACCTCCTCACTACTGTCCGACTCTGCTGCCAGCTCTGCCAGGCCCCAATGGGTTCCTCGCCTCGTCAGAGGCCACAGAACGTTCTTCCACGTTCTCCCCACAAGGGCCCTGTGTCCTTTCCCTTCTCCAGACATCAAGAAGCTGTACCGGCAGACCGGGGTCGACCTGAAACCCACCACCTTCCTCTTTGTGGACACCCAGATAGCGGATGAATGCTTCCTGGAGGACATCAACAATATCCTGAGCTCCGGGGAAGTGCCCAACCTCTACAAGTCGGATGAGTTTGAGGAGGTGCGTGACACTGGGCGAGCATCCACCATCACCACCCCCAGTCATCTTTGTCCTCTTTTGGTTTGGTGGAGGCTCTGAGATGTTGAGGAGTTGAGACTTCTGGAAAGAGTTGGGGAGAAGAGCCACCAAGATGATCAGGGGACTGGAGGGTAAAGCATATGAAGATTGCTGGAATTGAATAGGACAAGTTTAATGGAAAAAAAGACTAGGAGGGGGCATGAGAGCAGCCTTCCAGTATTTGAGGGGCTGCCCCAAGAGAGAAGGGGGCCAACCTCCTCTCCAAAACACCTGAGGGCAGGAGAAGAAGCAACAGATGGAAACTGATCCAGGAGAGAGGCAACCTGGAATTCAGGAGGAATTTCCTGACAATGAGAAAAAATGGTAGATCTAGAATAACAGAATGGGAAGGGACCTTAAAGGTCTTCTAGTCCAACTCCCCCTGCTCAAGTAGGACACCCTATCCCATTTTAGACAAATGGTTGCTCTTCTTAAAAACCTCCTGTGATGGAGCCCCCACAACTTCTGGTGGCAAGCAGTTCCACTGGTTGATTGTCCTCCCTGTTAGAAATTTTCTCCTGAATTCCAGGCTGCTTCTCTCCTGGATTAGTTTCCTCCCATTGCTTCTTTGTCCTGCCTTCAGGGGCTTTGGAGAATAGGTGGACCCCCTCTTCTTTACGGCAGCCCTTCAAATACTGGAGTACTCCTAACAGGTCCCTCCCACAAGTCCTTCTTTTCTCCAGACTGGCTAAACCCAAATCCTGCAATGGTTCTTTGTATATTTTATCCTCCAGGCCTGTAATCTACTTTGTGGCTCTTCTCTGCTCTTTTTCCAAAATCTCAACACTTTTTTTTTTTTTTTTNCTTTTTCCAAAATCTCAACACTTTTTTTTTTTTTTATATCGTGGCAACCAAACCTGGACCTTCTCCTTCTCCTGCCCAGATCCAAAGCCACATCATCGATGCGGCCCGGACCGAAGGCATCCAGGAGAGTCAGGACAGCCTCTTTGCCTACCTGATCGAAAGAGTCCGGAACAACCTGCACGTCGTGCTGTGCCTGAGCCCAGTGGGGGATCCCTTCAGGTGAGGCTTTGTCAGCATGATACCTGTGAGGGATCCCTTCGGCTGAGGCTTTCTGGGCCTGTGAGGGATCCCTTCGGCTGAGGCTTTGTCGGCATGATACCTGTGAGGGATCCCTTCAGCTGAGGCTTTCTGGGCCTGTGAGGGATCCCTTCGGCTGAGGCTTTGTCGGCATGATACCTGTGAGGGATCCCTTCACGTGTTCCAGGTGGGCAGTATCTTGACAGGTGGGGAGAAGATTCTGCGTGGAGCAACAGCGACCTCCAGTGGCCAATGAGCCACAGGTCTGGTGAACGGGAGAAAAGTGTGAGGCGGGTTTAGAGGCTGGGGGACAGGCAGACCCCAGGTCTGAGGCACAGAGAAAAAGTCCCTCTGATCAAAATTGTCAGCTGACCCCCAAATGGCCAAGGATGAACCCATAATAGCTAATTGAAGCCTGTAGGTGAAATGGGCCCCATTAAAATGGTATAGGGTTCCCTGCTAGATGAGGAGGCTGGACTAGAAGACCTCCAACCTCACTTCCAGCTCTGTCCTATTCGAAAACCTAATTACAAGCAGTCCTCGACTTACAACCATTCCCTTAGTGACCATTCGGAGTTAGAACAATGCTGGAAAAAAGTGACCTAGGACCGTTTTTCACACTTAATGACCTTTCAAATCCCCCACGGTCAAAAATTCAGATACTTGGCATGTATCTATGGCAGTTGTTACGTCCTGGGGTCATGGCATCCCCTTTTGCGACCTTCAGACAAGCAGAGTCAAGGTCGCAAAATGGGACAAAACTCACTTGAGAACTGTCTCGCTGAGCAATAAAGGTTGGTTTCTACTGTGGTTGTAAGTTGAGGACCTCCCGTAGTCTTTGAAACCCCCTTTCAGCTGCGGAAAGCATTCCTGCATGCTTTTGAACCCACCCCCAGGGAGAACCCACCCAGAGAGAGAGAGAGAGAGAGAGAGAGAGAGAGAGAGGGAGAGAGAGAGAGAGGGAGAGAGAGAAAGATCAATCCAACCTAGAATTAAGGAACAATTTCCTGACACAGTGAGAACAATTAGCCAGGGGGACTGCTTGCCACCAGATGTTGTGGGTGGAGGTTTTTAAGAAGAGACTGGATAGCCACTTGTCTGAAATAATATAGGATCTCCTGCCTGAGCAGGGGGTTGGACTAGAAGACCTCCGAGGTCCCTTTCAATTCTATTGTCCTGTTTTTCTGTCCCAGAAACCGGATACGTCAGTACCCTGCTTTGGTGAACTGCACCACCATTGACTGGTTCTCGGAGTGGCCAAAGGAAGCCTTACTGGAGGTGGCGGAGAAGTATCTGGAAGGCGTGGATTTGGGCATGGTGGAAAGGGGAAGTCTTGATACGGTGAGAGCCCACCGCCCATCCGAGAAGGGATCTTGCAAAAACCTGTCAGGGGCTTCGAGATCTTGGAGTCCCAGTAGACAACCACTTAAGTGTGAGACAGGAGTGTGCGGCAGCTGCCCAAAAAGCCAATGCAGTCCTTGATTGCATAAACAGAGGGGTAGAATCAAGCTCACATGAAGTTTTAGTACCTCTTTATAAGGTCTTAGTAAGATCCCATAATTTCCCAGCCAGCCATGCCTGGTTTTTCTCCTAGCCTCTAAAGTGGAAAGATTGCAGAGGAAGGGATTAGAAGAGAATAAGCAAACCACAATGGGGATACTTATCATGTGAAGTGTTAATACCACTTTATGATTTATTTTATTGTATTTATTTATTTTGTCAAGCATGCATTTGATAATATATATAAGTATAAACATGATTATTAATACATGAAATAGATACGAATAAAAGGGGAACATTAAGACGGGGATGGTAGGGATGCTGGTGCGCTTATGCATGCCCCTTACAGACCTCTTAGGAATGGGATGAGATCAATAGTAGACAGTCATTAGACTGTCTTTTGGGGTTTGGGAAAGAAACCATAAAGAGTCAGGTAGAGTATTCCAGACATTGACCACTCTGTGGCTGAAGTCGTATTTCCTGCAATTGAGTTTGGTGTGGTTTACCTTGAGTTTGTATCTATTGCGTACTCATGTATTATTGAGATTGAAGCTGAAGTATTCATTGATGGGTAAGGCGTTGCAATGGATAATGTTATGTATTACGCTTAGGTCAGTCTGAAGGTGGCTTGGTAAGACCACATTTGGAATATTGAATCCAGTTTTGGTCACCATGATGTAAAAAATATGTTGAGACTCTAGAAGGAGTACAGAAAAGAGCAGTTAAGATGATTAGGGGACTGGTTACAAAGAATGGTTGCCAGAATTGGGTATGTCTAGTTTAATGAAAAGAAGAAATGGGGTGACACAATAGCAGTCTTCCAGCATTGGAGGGGTTGCCCCAAAGAAGAGGGAGTCAAGTTATTCTCCAAAACACCTGAAGGCAGGACAAGAAGCAACGGGTGGAAACTAATCCAGGAGAGAGGCAACCTGGAATTAAGCAGAAACTTCTTAACAGTGAGGACAACTAACCAGTGGATCTGCCTGCCACCAGAAGTTGTGGGCACTCCATCCCTGGAGGTTTTTAAGAAAAAAATGGACAGACATTTGATTGGAATGAGATAGGTCGCTTGGCAACTTTAAGATTTATGGACTTCAGCACCCAGAATTCCTCAGCCAGCCATGCCTGTATTTTTTTCAGCTACCTTCTACAGCGGAGAGTTTGCAAAGGAAGGGATTACAAGAGAGTAAGATAGCCGCAATGGATGTGTACACATCAAAAGGAATGCATTGGGTTCAGGGAATTAGAGGACTTGAAATCCAGCCATGTTGATATTGCCAAGTTTAGGGACCTCCTGTTAGAGGATTTACTGCTTGCTTGGACTTGATGACCTCCAAGGTCCCATCTCTGTTATTCTGTGCTCCCACTTTTACCTAGATGCAAAAGCGAGTGGCTAAAATCTTCGTCACCATGCACTGGTCAGTGGCCAGATACTCTCACAAGATGTTGCTGGAACTCCGGCGTCATAACTATGTGACACCCACCAACTACCTGGAACTGGTGTCTGGCTACAAGAAGTAAGTTGTGGGGGGGATTTGGTGGGTCTCGGCAGGTGGGATGGTGGAATGCTCCCTCTTCCCAGGAGAAGTAACCCAGCTTGGGGACAGGAGAGTCAAAGGGCTGGACTTGGCCCCTTTGCAAGTGAGCCAGTCCTGGCACAGAGGCCCCACAGCATGAGCCCTCTCCTGTTCCACTCCTTTTGTAGACTTCTGGCCGAGAAACGGAAGGAGCTTTCTGACCAGGCCAACAAACTCCGCAACGGCCTCTTCAAAATCGACGAGACTCGGGAAAAAGTTGAGGTGATGACCCTGGAGCTGGAGGAGGCGCGGAGGAAGGTGGCTGAATTCCAGAAACAGTGTGAGGAATACCTGGTGATCATTGTGCAGCAGAAGCGGGAAGCTGATGAACAACAAAAGGTGAGTTAGAATGTTTAAAGAATATCTTGTCCAAGGGTTGGAAGTGCAATCAAACCCCGGGTTCGTATCACGACGTGTGGTGGACATGTTTGAAAGAAAAAAAAAGTTAACATGTTTTCCCAAAAATAAGACCCGATCTTATATATATATTTTGCTACCCAAAAAGGCACCTGGTCTTATTTTCAGTGGGATGTCCTCCAGGGACTAACCTCACCTGCATGCATCGTCCCCGGCCTCCTTCCAGACGTCCTTATTCTGTGGTTGGCAAGGCTTTCCTGAAGGCCTCTGCAGCTGATAACCGCCAATAACTCTGGATTGATCCAGAGCTTTGCTATCAGCTTCAGAGGCCTTCCGGAAAGCCTTGCCAGCCTTGCTGGCTGCAGAAGAAATGGGCTGGCAAGGCAGGTGTTGGGGTGTGCGAGGCCTGGCTACAACTGTCTAAAGGTAAGTAGTAGGGCAGCTCCATCCCTCCATCCCCACGCTAGCTTAATTTTTATATATCTACTCTGGAATGGGCGGGATCTTAATTAGGGCTTATTTTGGGGCTAGGGCTTTATACTGGGCACATGGGTAAAAAAATCAAGCTAGGACTTGCTTTCAGGGAAACAGAGTACTGGTTTAAAATACACACTTAGCTAGAAAAATGATAAAGGAACATAAAGTTTTAAAACCAGAAATATTTCTGTTGGGCATCATACCAGACAAATACAGTAAAAGGAATGCGTATTTAACAGTACATGTATTAACAACATTGAAAGGGCGAGGAGATCCCCAAAGAAAAAAAGTGAATATCAAAAATCTTAAGAATGTGCAGAAATGATTAAATTAACATTTGAAATTAAAGAAAAAGAAGACACTGAATATTTTGAGGCACAGGATCTGTTTTATCAAGGGTTAAAATGAGAGAAACAGAAGTTACAACCTTCTGTAAAACTATAAGAGAAAGATTAATTTTAATATTAGGGTTGATCAAGGTAGCTTATTAATTTTAATTAATTTTGATTAGTACTAATAATTAATCTGTATCAATATTATGAGGGGAAAGCACTGTTATTGTAAGATTATTATTATACTATTATTATTATTACTATGATGAATATTACTCAAAAGAATTGTAGCCAGAGAGCACACCGTTTATATGAATTTTGAACATGTTGCTCTTTCTATTTATATAAATATAAAATAAAAATATTTTTTTAAAAGAGGTGAGCATCCAAGGGTTGGCATCGCCTATTTCCCATCCAAACCTGTGATGAGCATCATCATCACCCTCTCTCCTCTCCTTCCTCCTGTAGACGGTGTCGGCGAACAGTGAGAAAATAGCTGCTGAGGAAATCAAGTGCAAAGCATTGGCGGACAATGCCCAGAAGGATCTGGAGGAAGCCCTGCCCGCCTTGGAGGAAGCCATGAAGGTAGGTGAGAAGAGGACACCTCCCTCTAGGGCAGGGGTGTCAAACTCAAGGTCAGTGGACCAGATCTGGCTGCGGGAGTGTGTCAGGGTTCTGGTGATTTCCCTTTTGAAGCCAAGCTTCAAAAAAATCCAAAATATTTATTAGGAGCAACATTCCGGCATTAACCTAAGTGAAACCAACTCTGGCATATGTAATTTACAGTCACCTGTGACTCTGTTTCCCCCACTCCCCTTGGTGTGTCATAAATCAGATTCTCCAATGAAGCATTTTCACGGGATTTTGAAGGCAGAAGATCTGGTAGCCTAGCTATAATCTTTTAAAGATAAGAGTGGAATGTACTTCTGGTTTTAAACTGCCATAATGCTCCTTCAGATTTCTCCCCCCCCCCTTGTTTATGGCAACTCGAAAACATAGGAATGTTTTATGAGCTGACAAAGTGCTTAAATCTGGCCCATGGGTCGGCTTGGAAATACCAAAGAATTGGTCCATGGTGCATCTGCCGGACAAAACAGACCATGTGGGAGCTCCACAGAGCCGCTGCGGGTCCCAATTTTGGCCAATGGAGTGTTGCTGGAAGCCGGGGAGGCTGAAAACGGGCCATGCAGGAGCTGAGTATGGCATCCGTGTGGCCAATTTTCGGCCAGCAGAAGTCTGCAGGACGCCTGGATCAGACTGGATTACAATTACGTGGCCTCAAGTTAAGTGCCTGATCTGGCAAGCAACCTTCTGTGTTAATAATACAGTTTAATGCCAGATTTTACATACTATAGGTCCATTTCATCTCCGATTAACAATCTATAATTGACAGCCGTTCTTATTTACCACCCTGGAAATTTGCCTCTGCTGTTAGTTCTTGTACAATCGTGTTATTTTATGCTGTTGTGTTTTTATTTATTAGTTGAATAATAATAAAAAGTACAATAGTATCAATAGCTTTTCTGCCTGGAAAAGCAATTTGCTATTCAACAATGGGGTGATAAATGTAGAAAGAAAAAGTTCTATGGAGAATAAGTAATAAAGGTTTGCCCGTAATATCCGGCAGAAGAGATAGGAAAATGATTATGGGGAAAGAACTATGGAAAGGAAAAGAAAAGAGAAGTGGGGGGAATGCATCTTGGGCTTGTGTCAAATGCCTACCATGGCCACACACCACACACACACACACACACTTCATACTGCTCTGACTCATCTAGAGCAGTGGGAGGGCTATGTGAGGATGCTTTTTGTGGATTGTTTAACACAATTCTTCCACATAGACTCGTGTCTAAACTTGTGGACCTTGAGCTTTCGAATTCAATCTGCTTTTGGAGTATGGATTTCCTGTCTGGCCACTCACAGAGGGTCAGATTAGGTAATCATACCTCTTCAGCCCTTATTCTTAACATTGGTACACCACAGGGTTGTGTGTTGAGTCCTTTACTCTATACTCTTTATGGGCATGACTACATTCCCACTCACATAATAATACTATTGCTAAATTTGCAGATGATACAACAGTGGTGGGACTCATCTCTGGGGGCGTGGATGAGTCTGCCTACCGAGATGAAGTGGACTGGTTGCTTTTGTGGTGTTGAGACAATGACTTGGTCCTCAGCACCAATAAGACCAAGGAGCTGATAGTGGACTATAGAAGGAATAAATCAGACCTCCAGCCCTTCCTTATCCATGGAGACCGAGGGGAGCAAGTGGCCAGTTTTCAGTTTCTGGGTGTTACCCTAAAAGAGGACCTGACCTGGGGGGCTCACATTTCAGCCCTGATCAAAAGGGCCCAGCAGAGATTAGACGACCTGAGGCTTCTCAGGAAACAACAACTGCATGGGAAACTGCTGGTGACCTTCTGCTGCTGCACCATAGAGAGCATCTTAACTTCCTGCACCTGTGTCTGGTTTGCCAATTGCACAGGGGCTGGCTCTCCAAGGTCAAATACAACCCTGATGCTGTTCTCAATGAAATTGAGTTTTGACCACCACCCCCCATCCTGCTCTAGGGCCACCACAGAAGGTTGGCACCCTGAAGGTTTTGGGGAGAAGCTGGAGATGAGTTCTGGAATGTGCTTGACCAACCCTTGTTGCCTCCTCAGGCTTTGGAGTCCCTCAACAAGAAGGACTTGACGGAGATCAAATCATACGGCCGGCCACCAACGCTGGTGGAGACCGTGATGCAAGCCGTCATGATCCTGCGGGGGAACGAGCCCACCTGGACAGAAGCCAAGAAGCAGCTCGGTACGAGGGTCCCAAGGAAACCCGTCTTGAGGTCCAAATTTGTGTCATCTACCTGTCTCCTCTGGGGAGGACATCTCGGTTTCATTGGAATGAGCTAGGGGTGGGATTTAAAAAATACCAGCAGCCAGTTTGCTCCTAGTTGCTGGGTGGGTGTGGCCATGGTGGGCATGAAACTTCTGGAAGGGCCGTTTTTCGCCTTCCTCAGAGTCTGGAGGCTTCCCTCAGGCCTTTGGGAGGGGGAAAATGGCCTCCCTCAGGCTGCAGAGGCTTTCCGGAAGCCAGAAACAAGTCCCGTTGTTTCCGGACTTCCAGTACTTCCGGAAGGCCTATTTTCTCTCCCACCCAGAGCCTCTGCACGGATCCTGCACTTACCTGCATCCAAAACAGGCTGCGTGGAGACTCCTGGGAGGGGCGGGGTGGGTGGGGACAGCCGGTCAGTTCAGCTACTGGTTCGGCAAACCAGGTGTAAATTTAACAACCGGTTCACCTGAACCGGTCTGAATCGGTAGAATCCCATCCCTGGAATAAACCCTCAGAGGATGGACCTCAAGGTGGTTTCTCCTATGGGCAGGGGGACGGGGGGAGAGGATGGGTGGGATGATTTGATGGCAGACCCTCTCTGACCCCACCTGGCTTCTCCAGGAGAGCCCAATTTCATCAAGCAACTGGTGTACTTCGACAAGGATAACATCTCCGACAAAGTTCTCAAGAAGATCAGCGCCTACTGCTCTCAGCCGGACTTCCAGCCCGACATCATCGGGAGGGTCTCGGTGGCTGCCAAGTCTCTGTGCATGTGGGTGCGGGCCATGGAGGTGAGGTGGGGTCTTCGGGGAGGGGTGGTCTTCCCTTGGCCTTCCCCCACAGCTTGCTAAGGTCTCTCCTCCTCCTCAGATGTATGGGCGCATCTACCGTGTGGTGGAGCCCAAGCGCGCTCGCATGAATGCCGCCCTGGCCCAGCTGGCGGAGAAGCAGGCTGCGCAGGCCGAAGCCCAAGAGCGGCTGCGAGAGGTCGGTTCTACTGAGCAGAAGAAGATCCCTGGGCAACTGGAAGATATATGGACCTCGACTCCCAGAATTATCCCAGCCAGTATGGATTCTGGGAATTGAAGTCCACAGGGTTTAGAAGTTGCTGAGGTTGAGAAACACTGTCACGCACACACACACACACACACACACACAGAGGGATGGATTGGCTACTGGAGGGGTGGGAATCTGTGGAATTCCTCTGATCCTGAAGGGGAGGGGAAGAGAAGGAAGGAATAGAGATAGGAAGAAGGAGGGTAGGAGGGAGAAAGGTGGGAAGAAGGAATAGAGGTGGAAAAAAGGGAGATTTGAAAGGGGAAGGAAGAGAGGAGAGGGAGGCAGAAAAGAGAGATGGGGAGGAAGGGAGGGAGGAAGGAAAGAAGGAAGGAGAAGAAAAGCAAGAACGGAAGGAAAAAAGATGGGAAAGGGAAGGAAGGAGAGATGGGAAGGAGAAAAAGGAAGAAGGGAAGGAAAGAAGGAGATGGGAAGGGGAAAGAGGGAAGAAGAAGAAAAAGAAGGAGTGTTGAGGTAATTCCCCATTAGGAGAATGAGCGCACAGAGGGAGACGTATAGAGAGTAGTGTTGGAATAATACACACTCAGTACACAGATACACTGTACAGTTAATGTAGGTTTTTACTTCCAGAAAGGTTTAAGCAAAGTCCAAAATAGGCAGTCCAAAAGTCATTCACAGGTTAATCAGTCAGTTTTTCAATCCAGGGATATTCCAGTAACAAAGTCCAGTGTCAAAAACAGTAAAGTTCTCAGACTTATATGAAATCCAGTAATGTCAGTCAATTAAGAAAAATGGAGCAACAGCAATACTTTCCAACAGAAGGAAATAAAGATACACTCTCTTCTCTTCTGAGACTCAGACTAAGACAACCCAGGTTTCTGGCTCCATCTTAAGGCCGGTTGAGAAACCACACCCAATTAAATGCTCTTGCATTCCCTTAAAGAGACAGTATTAAAATGTCTATCCTGGTTTATATATTTCTAACCCAAATACCTGTTAGGTGACTCATGTTCCTAACAAGGAGGGAACAAAAGAATGAAGGAGATGGGAAGGGGAAGGAAGGAGAGGAAGGCAGAAAGGAAGGAAGGAAGGGAATCTGCAGATAGCCTTGAGACTTCTTCCGCCTCCCACCCATTAGGTTGCAGAGAAGCTGGAGATGCTGAAGAAGGAGTACGAGGAGAAGCTGGCTCAGAAGGAGGAACTGCGCAAGAAGTCCGAGGAGATGGAGATCAAGCTGGACCGGGCTGACAAGCTGGTCTCCGGCCTGGCTGGGGAGAAGATCCGCTGGGAGGAGACGGTCAAGGTAGGCCTTCATCCACCGCTCTGGGCTCTTCTCTCCTGCTTGCTTGGAAGACCCCCCCCCATCCTTTCAAAGTGGGGGATGGGCCCTGATGGACCCCTGTAGAGTCCTGGACCAGCCAGGATGAAGCCTCAGGACTCTGGGCAACGAAGGAGAGCTCCCCAACCTTAGCAAGATTATGACTGGTGGACTTCAGCTCCCAGAATTCCTCAGCCACTCTTTCCTCCCTCCCTCCCTCCCTCCCATCTTCTTTCCTTTCCTTTCTTCCTTTCCTTTCCTCTCATTTCCTTTCCTTTCTTCTTCCTTTCCTTTCCTCTCATTTCCTTTCTTCTTCCTTTCCTTTCTTCTTCCTTTCTTCTCCTTTCCTTTCTTCTCCTTTCCTTTCTTCCTTTCCTTTCCTTTCTTCTTCCTTCCTTCCTCCTTTGCTTTCCTCTCCTCTCTTTCCTTTCCTTTCTCCTTTCCTTCTTTCTTTCCTTTTTTCTTTCTTTCCTTTCTTTTCTTCTTCCTTTCCTTTCCTTTCCTTTCTTGTTCCTTTGTTTTGCTTTCCTCTCCTCTTTCTCCTTCCCATCTCTTTCTCTCTCTTCCCTTTCCATATCTTCCTCCCACCCTCCCTTCTTTCCTCCATCTCTCTCCTTCCTTCATCTTTCTTCCCTCCTTTCCTTTCCTCCCCCCTCCTTTCTGGCTGAGGAATTCTGGGAGTTGAAGTCCACAGGTCACAGCCTTGCCAAAGTCGGAGACCCCCTGGGGTAGCTGAACAGTTCTCGGTTTCCCCGCAGGGCCTGGAGGAAGATTTGGGCTACCTGGTGGGCGATTGTCTTCTCGCCTCAGCCTTTGTGTCCTACATGGGGCCCTTCCTGTCCAATTACCGGGATGAGATGGTCTCCCACATCTGGATGAAGCAGGTGAGACTCACAGGGACCTCCTGGTCTTCTCCAGAATTGGCCTTGTCTAGATTGTCCTCTCCTTTGCTGGAGAAGCTCCTCTTGCTGGTGACACCAGGCCCTGTCGTCCTCCTCCTCCACTTCCTCAACCAAGGACCGATGGGGTTTTGACAGCCAGATCCTTGTCCCGTCCTTTCTACCTTGGTGAGGACCTCCTTCATGTGAAGGATCTGGGAGACGGTTCCAGGTGCTCAAGTGGGGTCACCTTGATTCCAAGATCATAATCATTTAACAACCTGGTAATCCCTTGTGGGGTGAAGTCTGGGCAACTGAATGGAGCTAGCAGAGCTTTTTACTGGCCAGATGCTTTTCCTGTCACCAGTACAGAGTTTTGTTCGGCAGCTATTATTCTCATTGTGCCCAGAGAGAGAGAGAGAGAAATATCTGCCTCTCCCTAGGATCAAAGATGGCCAGGGACTGGTGCTGCCAGTCCTTTTCAGTTCCTCACAGCTTTCTTCCCACAGATCCGGCAGCTTCACGTGCCCTGCTCGCCCATGTTCACCTGCGACAGCTTCCTCTCCAACCCAACCATGGTGCGCACCTGGAACATCCAGGGACTGCCCTCAGACGACTTCTCCACCGAAAATGGGATTATCGTCACGCGTGGAAACCGGTGAGGCCCGGGTCCTTCTGGGCTGGCCAGCCTGCCTGTCTGCCTGCCTGGTGGGGCTTTGAAGGAGTCCATCTGGAGACCCTTCCTCACCAAGGAATCGAAGAGGTTCTAAGGTGGCCTTTTGGGTTTCCTTAGGTGGCCTCTGATGATTGACCCTCAATGCCAGGCCACCAAGTGGATCAAGAACATGGAAGCCAAGAAAGTGAGGAGCCACTTTTGTCCCTTCCCCCTGCCCTGCACAAGCAGAGCTCCCTCCCTCCCTCCCTTCTTCCTTTCTTCTCATTTGCATCTCCTCCCTCCCTCTCTTCTTTCACTTCTTCCTTCTCAATCCTGTCTCCTTCCTTCCTCCTTTCCTTCTCTTTCCCATTTCCTTCCTTCCTATCACCCTCCTTTCATCTTTCTGTCCCTCCAATCCTTCCTTCATTCTTTCATTCCTCATTTTCATCTTCCTTCCTCCGTCCCTTCATTCCTCATTCTCATGCTGTTCCTCCCTTCCTCCTTCCCTCACTTTCCTCCCTTTTCTTTCCTTCCTTCCCTCCTCATTCCCCTTCCTCCCTTTCTTCCTTCATTTTTCTTCCCTCTCTCTCTTTTCCTTTCTTCCTTCTCAATCCTGTCTCCTCCCTCCCTTTCCTTCTCTTTCCCATTTCCTTTCTCCCTCCTCCCTTCCATCCTTCCGTCTCTCCATCCCTTCTCATTCTTAAGCTCTCCCTTCCCTCTCTTCCCTTTCCTCCCTCCCTATTCTCATGCTATTCCTCCCTCCTTTCGTTTCTTCCCTTCCTTCTTTTCTTCCCTCCCTTCTCATTCTCATGCTCTTCCTCCCCTCTCTTCCCGTTCCTCCCTCCCTCCCACCCTCTCTTTATTTTTCCTCCCTCTATCTTTTCCTTCCTTCCTTCCTTCTTTCCTCCCTCCCTCCCTCGCTTTGGGCTGTGTCAGGGATCTGTGCCAGCTGAGTGCCCCACATGGATCCCTGGAGTCTCCAGTTCCCTCAACCAACACTTTGTGGTAGACGGGACGGTGAGCGATGGGCCCCAGATATCCCTGGGCTCAGGGACCCTTTCCTTTTCCCCTGGCCCAACAGGGTTTGAAGATCATTGACCTGCAGATGCCCGACTACTTGCGCATCCTGGAGACGGCCATCCAGGTTGGCGCCCCAGTGCTGCTGCAGAATGTTCAGGAGGAGCTGGACCCCACCCTCGCCCCCATCCTGAACAAGTCAGTCACCAAAGTGGGTGAGTGACGAGGTGCCCTTTGGAACGGGGCCCGGTGGAGAGGAGGGAAGGAGTTCCCTGTTGTGGCCCGCCAGCAGAACTGGCAGTAGACTCGAACAGTGAGGAGGTTGGGGAAGAGCCTGGGCCAGTCCTGGAGTCTGGGGAAGGTTCGGATGAGGACTCTGCATCGAAGGCAGAGATGGGGCCAGGGCCGTCCAACAGTTATCAGCTGGCTTCAGAATCAGAGATCAGTGAGGAAGAACAGCTGGAGCCTGTTCCCAGTGTGTACATGCACAGAGCTGCCAGGAGAAGGGAACAGCTGAGGAACAAGGGTCGACTCGGGAACAAAGGCACTGAATGGCCCCTCCCAGAGTAAAGAGGAGCGAGAGAGGAGTGGGGTTTATTAATTCAATTCATTCGGGTGAAGACCTGTTCCTGCATTCTTGCTAAGTATTGTCTGCTACAGCTGGCATTTAGAAGATATCGGCCTGGCAACTCTCCAGACCTGATAAAGGTCTGTAATTGTGCAATATCTTTCGAGACTGTTTGCCAGGACTTTGCTGGAGAGGAATTCACTGTACACTCAATAAAAGGGATTTTATCAGGACGAGGAGTCGGCTTCGTGCTCTTGGGGAAGCCTAGGTCAGAATATTTCCCCTTGCGCTCCCATGACCAGCCTCTAACCCACCCTGTGTCCGGCAGGTGGGCGCCTGCTGATCCGGCTGGGGGACAAGGAGGTGGACTACCACCCCGATTTCCGATTCTACCTTACCACCAAGCTCCCCAACCCTCACTACACGCCCGAGACTTCCTCGCAGACCACCATCGTCAACTTTGCCGTCAAGGAGCAGGTAGGTGCTTTGCCCAGGTGTCCTATGGACTGCTCTGTGGGCAGAACCTCTACTTTAGTTGCCCCAGGACTGGAAGGGGTGGGTGATGGGTGCAGGATCCACTGGATGCCCTCCATGGGTGGGATTCAAAATTTTTAACAATTGGTTTTGTGGGTGTGGCTTAGGTGGTGGGCGTGGCTTGGTGGTCATGTGACTGGGTGGACATGGCTTGGTGATCATGTTATTGGCTGGGTGTGGCTAACTCAATATCACTCACATCGAGGCACGCATCTCCTCCCCTGGCCTCTCATGACTGTGGGGATGCTGCAACAGTTGTAAGTGTGAAAAATGGTCATGTCACTTTTTTCAGTGCCATTGTAACTTTGAATGGTCACTCCACACAAGCAAAGTACCAGCAAAGGAGAGAAAAATAATTCCAGAGAAATTCCAGAGACAGGAAGTCTAGTCCTGCCAAGAATGTAATCAGGGTTAACAGAGAGGCAGTTTCTGTAAGCAACACCAGAATGTTTCCTTCCTGCCTTCCTTACAGGATTAGCCCAGTAATTTCTTCCAACAACCGGTTCTCCCAACTGCTTAGAATGGTAACAATTGCTTCTAGCAAATAGGTGCGAACTGGTAGAATCCCACCTCGGGTGCCCTCTTGCTTTCAGGGCCTAGAGGCCCAGCTGCTGGGCATCGTGGTCCGGAAGGAGCGGCCCGAACTGGAGGAACAGAAGGACTCCCTGGTGCTCAACATTGCGGCTGGCAAGAGGAAGCTGAAGGAGCTGGAAGATGAGATCCTCAGGTGGGACTTTTTGGAGACGAAATCACAACTTATGTATGCACAGCACAGAGGCAACACAGGAAGCTGGCACTTCAAACTGCCCCTTTATTGCTCCAAATTTCTCCAAACGCACCATTGTTTCTGGCAAGTCCCAGATCACATACACGCGTATACGCACACACACTTCCAGCAGCCTCCGGCTGCAAATAGTTCAGACCAACACTGTGAGTGCCACAGCTGCAAAGCAAGAAGTCCAGCAAGGGCAAGTCGAGGAGTCAGGAAGCAAAAGAAGCAAGGTGAGTTATCCAGAAATCCAGCAAGAATGCCAGGAATCCAGGAAAGTTCAAAGGTCAGCATTCAATGCTCCACAAATTCAAGGTTTATTCCCAACAAATGCCCCTCCCCAGAGCCTCTCCTTATGTGTCAGTCCCCAGGTGTGCCTTGTGGAGAGGGGCGGAGTGCTGTCCTCCCGAGTAGCCGGGTAATTCTGCGCCGTTCTCACCTTCGCTCTCTGTGCTCGAGGATCAGGAGTCTCTCAGTCCTCTGTCCTCCCGCCCACAGGTTGCTGAACGAAGCCACCGGCTCCCTGCTGGACGATGTGCAGCTGGTGAACACCTTGCAGACCTCCAAAGTGACCGCCACAGAAGTGACGGAGCAGCTGGAGACCAGCGAGATGACCGAGATCAAGATTGACACTGCCCGGGAGGCAAGTAACCACATTGCTGGGGTTCTTCCGCGCAGCAGAATTTCCAACCATCTAACCCTTTAAGATGGGTGGACTTCAACTCCCAGAATTCCCCAGCCAGCCATGGCTTCCCACCCCTCACCCCCCCACCTTATATCGTGGAGAGATTGCAAAGGAAGGGATTATAAAATAATAAGCTCATCGGTGAATATGCATGTCAGAAGGAATGCATGAGTGCCAGGGAATTCTGGGAGTTGAAGTCCACATGTCTTAAAAGTGTCCAAGGTTGGAAAATCTCATTCTAAAGCAGGGGTATCAAGCTAGTGGCCCATGGGCCACGCCCACTCCAGCTCTGCAAAGGAAAAAAAAGTCATGTGACGGCAACGTGACGCTTTTGAGTGACACCCGTGCTCGAAAACAAACTTGGCCACTGTAAGGTTTATAGACTTCAACTCTCAGAATTCCCCAGCCAGCCATGCCTTTTTTCCCCCCTTCTACTGCCTATAGTGGAGAAATTGCAGAGGAAGGGATTATAAGAGAATGAGCACATCGGTGGACATGCACATCAAAAGGAATCCATGAGTGCCAGAGAATTCTGGAAGTCCACATGCCTTAAAGTGTCCAGATTTCATCAGCCAGCAATTTCCCCCATCCCCAACTTTGCTGAAGTCAAGATATATTATGTCTCTTGCACACCAACCATCTATTAAAGCTATACTATCAAAAAAAAAAAATGCAACAAAGGTAGCTGGGCTACCTTTGTCCTCTTCATGCTAAATTCTGGGAAATGCAGGCTGGGGAATTCTGGGAGTTGATGTCCACATGTCTTAAAGTGGCTAAGTTTGGAGACTACTCCCCAACACGCCCCACCCCCGGTCTACAGGATGTCCTTTCTGAGGCTGGGAGAGGGGATACGGGCCTCTCCCTGAAGGAAAGCTGGATGTCAGCTCATAAAATATTCCTATGGTCTTTTTAGAGTTGCCAACAGAAAGGGAGGGGGAGAAACGGGTTTGAAAAAGCAGTGCGGCAGCTGGGAAACCAAAAGTGCATTCCATAATTGTTTTCAAAGATAGTAATTAGGTGACTGAAGTTTCTGCCATGCACAACTGGAGAACATGGTTGATGACTCTGGGCTATGGAGGTGTCCCATTGGAGAATATGAATTATGATACACCCAGGGGGTGAGGGGGGGGAACCAGGGTCAAGGGTGACAAGGAATGATGGGTAGTGCTGGACATGTTCACTCCCCTTAAATCCTTTTTGGAAGTTTGGCTCGAGACTTATGATTTAATTGGGGGTAACTGCCGGAATCCTGACACTGGGGCTGTTCCCCATAATTGACCCCACTCCGCTGTTCCCTCTAGGCCTACCGGCCTTGTGCCCAGAGAGCCTCCATCCTCTTCTTCGTGCTGAATGACATGGGGCGCATCGACCCCATGTACCAGTTCTCCCTGGATGCCTACATCGACCTCTTCAACCTCAGCATCAACAAGAGCCATCGCAGCCACAAGCTGGACGAACGAATCCGACACCTCAACGAGTACCACACCTACTCTGTCTACAGGTCAGCCACCCGAGCCGCCCTTCCACTGCTCCCCACTGAAAAAAAAGGGAAGGGACAGCTCATTTAGTGACCACTTGAAATAACGACAGCGACTGGGGAAGAAAAAGAGGGACTTAATGACCTTTTTCACCATTTACGACTTGGGTGGCATCCCCATGACCACGTGATCAAAATTCAAGCGATCGACTCGTAGTTATGACAGTCATAAGTCACCTGTTTCCATTTTGCAATCTTCTGGCCGGCAAGCCACCGGGTTGGTAACTGATCAACTGTGCAGTGATTTGCTTAACGATGGAGGCAAGAAAGGTCATGAAATGGGGCAAAGCTCGCTTAACAAGTGTCTCACTTAGCAACATTAAACGTTGGCTCCATTGTGGTCACATGTTGAGGACGACTTGTAGAATGTGGGCTGCCCATTGTGGTTGTTAAGTCATAACGGTTGTAAAAACCTAAAACCTTTTGGTAAAATGTTTCGGCACAATGGCCCACTTCACTCCTTCTCTTTCCTTGGAATTAGAGCCAGCTGCTGCTCTCTCACGCACACCCTGCAAGCTCTGTCCCCATTTTATGATGGTCGTTGAACACCGTGGTTGTTAAATGAGCTGGTGGGCCATTATGGGCGCAGCTCTGGCTGAAAACTAGAAAAAAATATGCCAGTTTTCAGCAAAAAAAAAAAAAAAA